>JAECUM010070815.1:0-17400 GCA_016617855.1 Megalonaias nervosa | reverse complement strand
GCATTCTTTTAATTCCCTCAGATAAGTTTCTGTAGTTGGAGGGAAACAAATAGAAGAACGAGGGACATGGAAGTATCATCCATATTTCTAGCTGATTTATACACTGTGCAACATAAATATAAAGTTCCCAACATTAGAAAAAGTATATATTATCGTATAAATATCGTAGAAATATTTTTTTTGCATTACGACAATATCAGAGTAACTTCCCTTGGATAACCCAGAATCTAGATGGCATCTGTCAATTGTTTCACGTAGTCATCTGATTTAAAGTGGAAATTAAATGTTTTATAATATAGAATAAAGAGTAACAAACAGCATTTGCTCTATCATGCAGGTCAGTGTCTTTATTTACTTATTTGCCTATGCTTACTTTAAGACCATACTACATATATATATATATATATATATATATATATATATACACATTAAGCTTTTACCAGTATCTTTACAAAATTAGCCAATGCTATTATCTATATACAAATGAAAGCTATTACCAATGCAGATGTCTAAAATTTGTAAATAATATATTTTGCAACAACTGAGAACAAAACAAAACAACACTAATGAATCTGGGTTGCCAAACCCCAAAAATTGAGGATAAATTCTTCAAATTTTGTAGAAGTTCAAAATACTAATGCACAAAAAAAAGTGACAGATAAATCATTGCACTCATCCCACGTTCACTTCCTAATTATGCTATGCACTCTATTCACAATCTGATGTTCCTGCTGATAACAAAGTTGTTGATATACCTTCTATGATTCTACTTTATCACACTTTACAAAGATTAAAGGAAAAAGAGAAGAATTTGGGATTTAGTAAATTTGGGTAGTTTCCCCATAATGCTGAAAACGTGGCCCTATCTGTGAGAAGGTGGAGTCAATTTGTTCATAGCTGGCACTTTTCAGTAGGATATAAAAAGTAAATAAAATGAAAGCTGAATGATGGTTTGAGAATGTATCCTTTATTTAATTGGGCTTAAAAATGAATATGAAATCTAAATATTCTCTTTTAGCCCAGATCCAGTTTTGTTTTTTATACTTGCACTGGCTTTACTATCGTTAGCATCAACATCAATTATTATTATTCATCGTTGAAACGTTATCCAATGAATGCTGATGTTGTTGACATAAGGGATGTAACTGGTTCAAGAAATAGTACATCTAATGACAATCAGTCTAATGTGATTCAACATATTCATTTCATTAAAAGAACTTGGTGGGCAATTCAGCCCTCGGTTCTCTTTGGTTACCATCTTACCGTAACCAATTGATATGGTGATCCACATCTGCAGCAAGGTAAAGGCTCAGAATGGGTATTTAAAAAAAACAACTTTTTGGAAATAAAGCACAGAAACCTGTGCCCAAGCATTATTTTCTGCATGATCATGCCGGAGGAGATTGAAAAACTCTGCACATTTTTTTAAGAAAGATTTAGCTGCATCTTTTTCAACTGCATACCCAGAATGCAACCCTCTTCACATCAAGATGGCATTATGCAGAATTACATTACACTTTGTCATAGATATTATCCAGAAGTGGAGTGGACATGATAAAATAATTTTCTTTATTCAAACAATAGTCTGTTCAATGTAATAACTATAATGTGTAGAAAGCCATTCAAAGTTTACTCCATCATAGGATAATCAATAAGATAGTTTCTACAGCTGGCAAGTTATGGCAATAATGTCCAGCGTAGGTCAATACTAAATTACAAAGACTGGATACATGTTTTAAAAACGGATATATAACCAAGTACTTAACATGGTTATCAATTTTCTTATCAACCATGAAACTTTCAGATGTGTTAAAATATAAATGGTTACTTGCTGTATATTCTATATTAAATTTTTAATTGGTAGCCAGTATTGTGCTGATATGCAATTATAAAGAATTTTATATATATATATATATATATATATATATATATATATATTCAAATATCAGCATATCTAAATTGTTAGACATGTCTTAATTAAAAGCATGTATACTGGTAAATATACAATTAAACATTTTCAAGCATACACATTTGACATTTACAAAATCAAAATCTGTACATGCAGTCTAGTCATGAAAATATACTGAAACATGCTTTATATGAAACTTTTAAATACATATTTGACCTTTGCTCCCTGCCCACTGCATCCCCCAATTCATATACATCTTGCAGATGGATACTGCATGAGCAACCTATGTATAAAGTTGGAAATATTTCCATGAAGATTTGGAGGCAATAGTTGCCAAGGGATGCACAGATGGAGGGAATCCCTATTCAAACATCTGGATAAAAAAAGTCTTTACATACTAAGAGCGAAAAACCATATTAAATCTATTTACATTATGTACTGACATATCATACCACCATTTATTTTAAATCCACATAAACAAAACAGGACAGCATGCCATTAGGCAAACATGACACAGTCTATGAAAATAAACTTGAATGGTGAATCCTGAAATGCAGATAACTAATATATTGACCAAGGCATGTTTCTTGTCAAAGAATCCCGAAAAATCCAGGAAACCCATATGTCTCCCACTGTTATTTCAGAAAATGACTGGTATCAGGAAATCTTTTTTCCTATCTCTTTTCGTCTTTATTCAGGAATTCATATGGCTTCAGAAAATTTCCCTACCCGTTTATTTGAGTTTAAGCAGAAACACTAATTACTCCAGAAAACTCCTGTTCCTAACATTTATTTCTCCAGAAATGCAGAAGAATTCATAATAAATGTGTACACCGTTCTTTAGAGCTAGTTACAATGTCTATCAGCTATGACCAAAATGAACTGCTTGTTATCATGTATCTCCTTGGCAACAGCTATGATGAAAATTGGCCGTTGATTTTCAGCTATCTCCCTGTCAACAGCTACGATGAAAATGGGCAGTTGATTCTCAAGTATCTCCTTGGCAGCAGCTATGATGAAAATGGACTGTTGATTAACATGTAGCTCCTTGGAAACAATGGAAGTAAACATCTATGCAAACTTGCACCATTTCTTAATCTGAAAAAGACAGAGATACATAATGCTGAAGTTATAACTGCACAATTCCCATGACTATTTTGTTGTGTAACTAATGAAGGAAATTGCCTGTAATGCTGTATATCGGCTTTCTCCTTCGTAGGAGATTGATTTGTTCAGCTGGGGTTTACTACGTGTACTTAAAACATTTTAACAGTAATCGCAGTGTTCATATTACTAGTCAGCATTAATCTCATTGTTCATCTACTAGTCAAACTTAATCAGTGTTCATTTACTAGTCAACTTTAATCACAATGTTCATTTACTAGCAAACTGCAGCTATCCATTCCACCATTACAGCTTTTGTTATGAACTGGAATTAAAAATATAAAAAGCGGATTTTAGGAAGAAAAGAAAGATTGTAATCAATGTTTCAAATTGTTCATGCTATTTTGGGGGCTCATTTCTAAATCTATTACTGGTCATGAAGCCAATGTTTGGAGTAGGTATCTTTAATAATACTTGCATGATCATATTGCCTTAGGAGTAAAACCACTACCCATAAACACAGCCCTCCCAAGCGAATCTCATAGGTGTGAGTCTGGCAAGAGTGATCTCCCCTTAAATGTATGATTGGTGTCAAATCTCATCCATACTTCAGTTACTACTGGAGCGAAAAGCATTTTCTGCCAGTAAGATGCAAATGTTGTATGACTGGAGACTAGGACTGCTTGTTCCAGCGTTCAAAGCTTCAATTGCCACTTGGACAAGAGGATCATTTGCAGCGAGAGATCCAAGACCATAAGATCTTCTTTTGCCTTGAAGTGATCTGGTAGGCACATGAATTATATGGTTAGTCTGTGAAGAAAGTATCTCGCTAGAAGGCAAAGGAATTGTGTAGCCGAGATGTGGTTCTTTGAGCAAACTGAAGACACCATCGAGACTATATTGAAAGTGTGTTCATAAGCATTTCAAGTCCATCAATGCCAGTGTTCCTAAAGGTGACTGACTATTCCTATGCATTTCAAGTCCATCAATGCCAGTGTTCCTAAAGGTGACTGACTATTCTATGCATTTCAAGTCCATCAATGCCAGTGTTCCTAAAGGTGACTGACTATTCATGTGTATTTCATGTCAATCAATGCCAGTGTTCCTAAAAGTGACTGACTATTCTTATGCATTTCAAGTCCATCAATGCCAGTGTTCTTAAAGGTGACTGATGATTCCTATGCATTTCAAGTCCATCAATGCCAGTGTTCCTAAAAGTGACTGACTATTCCTATGCATTTCAAGTCCATCAATGACAGTGTCCTTTTTAAGATAGGGATATTTTGATGAAATAAATATCTCTACTTTTTAGTATTTTTCAGCAATTGGTAAGTGTGAAAAGTAAGAGAAGACAGAATATGCACCATTTTATTCTGACCTCAATATTTACAACAAGTCATTCAGTTTTTGATGTATTCAAATGATAAAATGTCAATACATCATAAATGAAGAATTCATCTATCGCTATTGGACAAAGGTTTATTCAATAGCCTTCCCTAAAGCACAACATAAATAGCAAACAGTTTTCCTTTCACCCACATACTAGTTAATAAGTGTTTAAGAACTGACTGAAAATCATTCCTGTTTGACTGAAGTAACCTTTCTAATAATAGCACAGCTGTAAGGCACCGTTGTAAGACACAAAAAGTAAAAAGAGTTTGGGTTGTGAAATGTTACTCAGCCTTTGCAGGACACAAAGAATAAAAAAAAAACTTCCTGGTTTAAAAAAATAACTTGGTGGCATTTCATGACAAACATGTTGCTCAATTATGAAAGGGTCCTGTCACCTGCAAGGTTGCAATATACCATAGGCACATTTCAGAACCAGGCATAGGCTACAAAATAGCCAGGTGTCACTTCAACACCAAGCAAAACTGCAACCAGCATTATCACGTTTTGTTTCTATTCTCTCACACAACACTGTTTTATGAGCCTAAAATGCATTTTCTCCATTTTAATTTTTGAAGCAATATGAAATATCTTAACAATATCATGATCTGGGGTATTTATGATCTAAAATAAATGTTATAGTGATGACAACCTGTTTCAATGTAGAAACCCGATTATCATGAATAGCCACCTAGAGCTTCATAGTCCTGCATCAATGTATTGTGCTGAAACTACTTTCCTTGTTTTAGTCACAATGACCAAGTCAACTGACCTATTCATTTCATAATCAAAGGGTGTATACTTTACTATAAGTCATGCACTTCATTTCGTAAAGGTCTGTGGTGTATAATTAATGTTACTCTGCTTAAACCATGTTGCTTCTTTCTGTTGCAGTGAATCTAATCTTTTTACCTTTTGACCCAAAGATCAATACATGTCTTTATTACCCCATGTGCAACCCATGCACAAAGTTTGGTTCAGGTATGCAATAAAGACCTAACGTTAGTGTGCAGAAACCATTTTCAATTTTTCAATCATTATGACCTTTGACCTTTTGACTAGACACAAAAGATAAATAGGCTTTTTCTTTACCTCGTGTACATGCCATCCACAAAGTTTGGTTACTGATGATGATGGAAAACTCAAGGTTTGTGCAAAAAGCAGTTTGCTTCCATCAGACACAGTTTTCTTGACCTCTAATTTTTTGACCCCCAAATCAACATGTCTCTTCTGTGGGACCCGGCCTCTTGTGGGCTCAGCCCAACAAGGAAACAAAAAGTGACAGTAAGTTGGGGTGGGGTGGGGTGCAGTACGTAAAGTTTGCTGTGAGGCCCATGGTGAGATAGTTACGCCACTGGGTAGATATATTGTTAACTTCTGAAACGACCACCATTTCCTGTTGGGCATAGCATACTTCTTCTGTATTGTTCGTTTGGGGTACTTGTACACGTCAATCCACAAAATTAAAAACCTACAACAATGAAAACTTTAACATGCAAAAACATGAATTTACATACTCACACAAACATCTTTTCCTTTTGCAGAACCATGATACTTGTGACTTACAAAAATATATGAGACTACAGTTTGCTTGTCTATTTCTCTAACAAGATGTAGTAATTTGATGGTTCAAATGCAACACACATCAATGCTCAATTCAGAATGTACCTTGTACATGAAACATTTCCTTCAGCTCCAAAACAAGGTCGTTCCTCTTTACATCCTCAATAGCATTTAAAAGCTGTAGAACGCTGTCATGATCTTTCTTAATGCTTCGGTTAAGCCATGTTGACAGAGCCTTGTGAATCTGATCTAACGTCTTTCCTGGCATGTCCATCTGAATCCTATCAATCTCTGCCTGAGTCAGGTCAAGGTTCAGTGCCACGAATTTCCATTCTGCTCCAAGTCTACTTGCAACATGAAATAAGCCCTGGTCTGACAGCAAATGACCTTGATGTAATAAAATAATTTGTTTCAATTAAAAAAATCAACATTATATAATATATGTCATACTGTGAGTCGATGTATAATTTATTCAATAGGGGACCGTGAAATGATACAGATGTGCCGCGTATCAATATGATTCATGATACACAGCTTATAATAAGGTACCTTATCAAAACACATATCAACTTAATGATATTTTCATCGTTCGAAGGTCAGGTGGTGTCGTTTTATGTGTGGACACATTGATTGTATTGCAAGTATGCAGGTTACAGGCAGGCATACTACTTATTATCTGTTAATGTGCCATTCCCATCCTTGACAAGATAAAAATATCTTTCTAAACAGACTACCTGTAGGGTGTCAATAGTTTTAATTCAACCATTAAGACCATTTATGACTGCTCCACTTGACCCGATGCTGGATTCATCTTCAAGGTCACCACGCTCGTTTTTCTGTATTGCATGAATGCTTTAAAAACATCTTATTTCGATGTTTTCACTTAAATTTGGAAGGCATTATGATAATATATTCAAAACAGAACACACACTGCAATTAGCTCGTGCAAGGAAATTCTTATCTCCAAAAGGTCCAAATGTGGGAGCAGATATGACTAACAACTAAATCCATCATACCTTACTTACGGCTTATGCAAAACAACTAACTGCCATGGCCACAAGCAAGTCAGTGAAAAACAAAATTACTGACAGTCACTCTCCAGAAATTAGCAAGGTGACTATAACTCATATGGTGTAAGCTATTTATGGTGAAAGTTAATTACCTTTTCACTCATATAGGTTGCAAGCAAATTAACCAGTTCACAAGATACTGAGTTCAAATGAATTAATGTATCCAAATGCATACAGGGTGTAAATGAATTAGCACCTTCACACAGATACAGATTATGAGTAAGTTGACACGTGTGAGAAGGGTAAGGTGAAAATGAATTAACATGTTCACAAGATAATGGGTGCTAGTTAACAGTTCTACAATATGCAGAGTATAACTAAGTTAACAAGGACACAAGATAGAGGAATTAAGTAGCATAACAAGATCACAAGACAGACGGATTAAACGGCTTAAAATGGTCACAAGATAGAGTAAGTGCAATAAAAAATCTTTCACATGATCTTTGACTTTAAGCCTCACATCATTGATAGAATATCACTGAATCCCTCTTGCATGCTGTCAAGATCTGTCGACATTATAAGTTTGGTTTACTTCATATATAACACATCTATGATAAAATAAGGAACTCGACTGACATTATTCAACTTATTATTCAGATATTTCCACAAACAAAGCCTGTTCAGCAATCCATTCCCATTCTTAATTGAACAAAATAATATATATAATCTGGCCAAAATTAAATTGCACATACACAAGTCACAGTGTTTATATACTCAATGACTAACACAAATGCAGTTAGTGACCATTAACTTTAACCCAAAGTCTGCATTTTTAACCTTGTACACAACAGTACAGACATGCTGGTGGTCAGAACTGTACTATTTACATTCAGACCAGATCACAGGCATGTAGTGCAAAAAGTGCTTCAGTGAATGCCAATGCCACCATTCTTCCAAGAGGAGTAGTGGAAGCATGATTCTTTAAATAACCATTATGGTTGCCATCACACGTTTCATACAGACCTGATGCATACTATGACAGCCTTTATGGGAAAAGCATTGATAAAACATCCAACTGAGATTAATTTAAAAGATGTTTATGTAGGAGACATTTTATGGTAGAGATTACGTAAGCATCATTTTAATCTAAGACATGCAGAATATTGCAAAACAATGATTTAGTGAAAATTCTAAGTTGATACAACATCATTCAAGAGTGGTGATAAAAATGCTAAGAAGAGTGCTACATGTTGTTTGTAAGATTAGCAATAACAAGGTGTAGAAACCTGCCAGCATGGCAGCCATGTTGTTTGTAAGATTAGCAATAACAAGGTGTAGAAAACTGCCACCATGGCAGCCATGTTGTTTGTAAGATTAGCAATAACAAGGCGTAGAAAACTGCCAGCATGGCAGCCATACTGTTTGTAGGATTTTGCAATAACATGGTTTAGAAGATTGCAATCATGGCAATGATGTTGGTTGTAAGAGTAGCAATAACAAGGTTTAGAAGACTGCTACAATGGCAGCCATGCTAGTTGTGATAATAGCAATAACAAGGTTTAGAAGACTGCTACAATGGCAGCCATGCTAGTTTTGATAATAGCAATAACAGTGTTTGTAAGACTGCCACAATGATACAACCATTTGGTTGTAAGATGACCAATAACATAGTTTAGAAGACTGCCACCATGGCAGCCATGTTGTTTGTAAGATTAGCAATAACAAGGTGTAGAAACCTGCCAGCATGGCAGCCATACTGTTTGTAGGATTTTGCAATAACATGGTTTAGAAGATTGTAATCATGGCAATGATGTTGGCTGTAAGAGTAGCAATAACAAGGTTTAGAAGACTGCTACAATGGCAGCCATTCTAGTTGTGATAATAGCAATAACAAGGTTTAGAAGACTGCTACAATGGCAGCCATGCTAGTTGTGATAATAGCAATAACAGTGTTTGTAAGACTGCCACAATGATACAACCATTTGGTTGTAAGATGACCAATAACATCGTTCAGAAGACTGCCACCATGAAGGCCATGTTGGTTGTATCATTAGCAATAACATGGTGTAGAAAACTGCCAGCATGGAGGCCATGTTGGTTGTATGATTAGCAATAACAAGGTGTAGAAAACTGCCACCATGGAGGCCATGTTGGTTGTAAGGTTAGGAATAATAAGATTTAGAAGACTGCTAAAACAAGATCTAAGCTGGTTGTAAGATTACCAATAACAGGATTTAGAAGACTGCCACAATGGTTGCCATACGGTTTGTAAGATTAGCAATAACAAGGTTTAGAAGACTGTCACAATGGTGCTCTTGCTGGTTGTTAGATTAGAAGAACAGGGTTTGGAAGACTGCCACAATAGCATCCATTTTGGTTGTAAGATCAGCAATAACAAGGTTTAGAAGACTGTCAACATGGCAGCCACAGTGGTTGTAAGAGTAGCAGTAACAAGAGTTAGAAGACTGCCACCAAAACAGTCACATTGGTTGTAAGGATAGCAATAATAAGATTTAGATGACTGCCAAAACAAGATCTATGCTGGTTGTAAGACTAGCAATATCAAAGTTTAGAAGATTGCCACTACGGTAGCCTTGTTGGTTTTAAGGTTAGCAATACAAAGATCTTGAAGACTGCTACCATGACAACCATTTTGTTTGTGAGATTAGCAGCGTGTTCCATTTGGTCAGTCTACAAGTCATAAAAAGGTGTTACTGTGATAACACAACCTCAAAATGACCATCCATTCAGGAGTAATGATAATATTTTTAAGATGTCCACAGATGCCATTTCTGATGTCTGATCGATACCAATTTTATTTTTATTTTTATTTATAACCATCTACAAGTCATACAAAGTGTGGTAGTGAAAACACCTTGTTGATATGATCTACAAGTCATACAAAGTGTGGTAGTGAAAACACCTTGTTGATATGATCTACAAGTCATACAAAGTGTGGTAGTGAAAACACCTTGTTGATATCATCTACAAGTCGTAAAGAGTCTGGTGCAGAAAATGCCCTGTTGATATCATCTACAAGTCATACAATTTCTGGTAGTGAAAACAACTTGTTGATATCATCTACAAGTCATACAATTTCTGGTAGTGAAAACAACTGGTTGATATAACCATATATAGTAATGATAACATGAAGTTTAAATTTGCCAGAATGTTTGGTTTGGTGTCAGATTGCCAACACCAGCTTCATTTAATATCATTCACTAGTCATAAAAAGTTTTAATTGAAAACAAACATGCTGATCAATACGGGTAGTGATAACAAGAATTCCAAACTGGTTGACATGGCAGCCATATCTGATGTACAAGTCATGGTAAGCCTCTCATTGTTATGACCATCCGTTTAGCAATAAGATATTTAAGATGACAGACATGGTGGCCGTACTGGATACATGAAAAGTATACATTTCGTTCTAGGCCAATTGGACTCAAGGATGAAAATACAGTCCATATTTCATGACTTTATGCCATGCTGTGTACAATGAATATTGATAACAGATAACCATTAACAGATCACAGATGCAGAAGTTATCCAACACCTTTAAAATGACATCTACAGATGAAGCTCAGTTTTTGTTTACATGAATTAGAATTGCTGTTGTTGTCATAGTTTTATTCGCTCTGTTTAATTAAGTCACTTTACTCCTGATAATCAAAATCGGAAGTGTTTCAGGAGAAACATAATTTGAGGTACATTTTATTAAATAAAAGCTAACGACACAAAATACAAATTACAAATAATAAAGTCATGGCACAGAGTATATAAAATAACATAAAATGAGGCACAAATCAAAATTCGTTCTGTACTAACCAATCCCAAGGATAAAGCTGCATACTATGTTTCATGACTTTATTTTCAAAGACTGTATGTGTTCTGGTGGCAACATTTTCATTTCAGGCCACTAAGAAGTATCCTGGTGAAAACTCCTATGATGACATGACTTTACATTCAAGCCGAGTAACTTTAATAAGATTTTCAAGGTGGCTGTTAGGGTGACTATATTGCACATCATATTGGCAGGAATCTTTATTAGCACAACGAAAAACGGTCCGTTAGTGAAAACCGTATGTTCATTCAGAAGAAATAGCAAAAACAATATCAGTCATGCATATCGTTTCTGGTTTGGATGAGCTAAGCCCACTTTAATGTGTTTTGCCTAGTGTCTTTGGGCAATGAAAGTACAGTCTCTTGCCTTGTGTCCTTGGGAAAGGAAAGTAGGGTCTCTTGCCTAGTGTCTCCGGGCAATGAAAGTTCAGTGTCTTGCCTAGTGTCTCTGGGCAATGAAAGTTCAGTGTCTTGCCTAGTGTCTTTAGGAAGTGATAATTCAGTCTCTTGCCTAAGCAAACAACAGGGCAACTTACTCAGCCTGGGCCAGGAATGAAGAATAATACTCCTGAACTGGAATATAGCGTGTGTGTGTATGTATATATGTCTAAGATTATTTGCCAGAAATTCACTTAGAATAATTCTTAGTTTGTTATATGATTGTCTTTCATGCAAACTTGACTAACAAGTTATATCGGTATTTTACTAAACTAGTGTTTTACGAAAATGTGATAAGAATTCAGAGCTAAATGAGTGGAAAAAGATCAACCATGATTACTGAATGAAGAGTGGCCAGGTATCAGCAGTAATTATTGAATGAATAGTGGTTAGAGATCCGCAGTGATTTTTGAAAGAAGAGTGGCCATATTTCCAGAGTGATTACTGCAAAAAATGATGCCAGAGATCAGCTGTGATTACTGAATGAAGAGTGACCAGAGAAAGCAATAATTACTGAAAGAATGGTCATAAATCAGCTGTGATTATTGAATGAAGAGTGGCCAGAGATCAGCAGTGATTATTTGAAGAAGAGTGACCAGAGATCCGCCATAATTTCTGAAAGGAGAGTGACCATATCTCCTGAGTGGTTACTGAAAAAATAGGTGCCGGAGATCAGCCATAATTACTGAATGAAGAGTGGCTAGAGATCAGAAGTGATTACTAAGAATGGCTGGAGTTCAACAATGATTCCTAAATAAAGAGTGGCCACACATCAGCAATAATTACTGAAAGGAGAGTTGCCAGTGAAAGGAATGATTACAGAACGAGTGGCCAGAGATCAGCAGTGATTACTGAAGGAGGAGTGTCACGATAAGGCAATGATTATTAAAGTGTAGCCATAAATCAGCAGTGACTACTGGAAGCTAGTGGCCAGAGATACGAACTGATTATTACGATTTGAAGCCAAGAACAGTATATAGAGAGTCGGAATTATAAAACTATTATGTCACATTCTATAAACCATATCATATTTTGACATGTTCAATAAGATGGTCCTTTTATCATAAAACTCCCAAAATGTGACTAAACATGACCTTCAAAACTGTCTTGCCTTTGGTTCAGCTTACATATAAGCTCAGATAATAATAATAATAATAATAACCATCAGCAAGCAGTCATCAATTTATGTGTCAATTTCTATATAGTATGATCCAAGCAAACAGGAAATGTTTATTCAAAAGTCTGAGAACAGATGTAAAGAATGCATGCAGCTTTGTTAGATCTGAAACCAGCACCAACATTTGTCATTTTTATGCCCATTGAATGCATTTCAACAGGATTCAGCTATTCATCAATGATAACACAGGTATCTAATCCACCCTCTTTTTTTGTTACTTTGGTATTTATTGACTCCCTTCACTCCATGTTAATTGAATACTCTTTAAACTCTGCCAAGTAAATTGAATTAACTTTCATTTTATTGATGTTTACTGTTTCGGATTTAATGTCAAATTATTGTACGTGTTTTTTTACTTACTTATTTTTAACTTACTACCACCATAGATGTTCCCTTAATAACAAAGACAGATGGTAGAGAAAGGCAAAAACACAATTACCTGTTCAGCTACATGCAACAGGAACTTATGGATATGTTGTAGAATTTGCCATGTCAGACATGCTTTGCCAATGAGTATAAACTGTCTTGATCGGATTCTAAAAGTTCCTTTATAGCTAAGGTTTCGTTGGTACATTGTGGACAATATTGTGTAACCTGTATCAAGGCAGCTTACCACGGAGCTAGTTCCCTTCCTCAAAGAGATGTTTTTCTAAAGTGGTAGCAAACTAACTAGGCACTAATGTTGCTAGATCAAATCTTTAGTATGGCTCTCACATACTATTGAAACTTCTAAAAGCTCTTCATGAATCAAAACAGGAACTGAAATCCAACTCCAGAGTGGTAGCAAATTCAGCCGGTTAGTTGGAAAATTATCTCAGTATTATATATGTATCTCCCTTAATATTGAACCAATCCACAATCTTAATGACCGAAGCATGTAATGCTAGTTTGATACCAAACAAATCAGAAATATGCCGTTCAGAATGGTCATCAAATACCAGCTCACAGTCCTACCAAGTTGCAGCTTATTATGCCACTCTTTGCAGGCAAGACAAAAACGGATGACCCTGATTTAGAACAAGTCATATTCGTACCATTCACTGCTGGCAAGATGGATGCTGCTGATCAAGAACTGATCATAGTAAAAACTAATTTGAGAATATCATGAATTATGAAATGTAGTATACTTACAAGCATCGTCTTCACCAGATTGTTCCTGAAATCATAACAAAACCACATTTCATATTTTGTGGGATACAGATGACAGTAATTGTATATCAAACTGTAACACAAACTACATAGACAAATTAGACTTTAACTTACTCCTGTAAAAATATTTATATACTTCTATAATTATTAGCATGATACAAAGTTTTATTTCACCTTGGTAAAATGAAATTACACAGGAGATTAACACGTTGATATAAGTTTTATAACAAATAATCCACTGCTTCTGAGCTAGAAAATTTGTTATACTTTGGAACTCAGTTCGGATATAAGTACCTACAGTTAAATTAAAAATCGGCTTAAGCTCAGGCAAGTTAATACTGCAAGTGTTTAAGAGCACATAAATGAGTAATGGAGAATGTAACACATTTCTAGTACTCACCTGATCTTTAAACCAGAATTTCAACAGATTATAGGACTCAATCATGTTGTCATGGAAATCGCAACGTACTTCTGCATTCTCTTCAAGAAGGGTTACAGGAATCAGGCTGTTGACACTGACACCACTGTATTCAGGACACTGTATATGCTGCTCATACTTCAGGTTCTGGCTCTGGTATCCAATAATCTTGGAAAGCATGGCAGTGATGAACTCTCTTGCCCCCATACACAGCTCTGAAGATGGGGTCTTTTCCTTGATCCCCATTCTGGTGACTCTCACAAAAATGACGTATTCCCTAAAGTGTAGAATCAATTTGTGACATTTGTCCAGCTGAAAGACACAACAGCCACAGAAAATCTGATTCTCTTGCATCTCCTCTTTCTTCTTTGTGGCTAGTGGCCAGCGAGCAACACAGGCAGCAAGAAGTCTATGAAAGATGGGAGATGGCAAGAACTTCTCCATAAAAACGTAGCATAATACTGACGAGCTCTCCATCTGGGGATTCGGTTTCGGGCAAATAACATCTTGTGGTGTTTCCTGACGAAGCATGCATGGGGCAAGGAAGTAATTATCCTCCTAAAAAGCAATTGATTAATTTCTACTGGAGATATTTCAAATGAATATAATGGAATCATTTTCTATTACATAGGCCAATATGACAAAATATGCATGGGCGATAAACAAATTGCTTAGCATAACAGATATAAAACTACTGCAACATTACACTAAATGAAACAAGATACTTGTTGTTGTTGACGTGCTTTTAATGCTTTTTCAACACACAGTATGATGCATGGGTGGCCATTTGAACTGGTGCAGGAAGAACCCAGGACAATCCCGCTAAGACCACTGACTAATGGGAAACTAATTCACTGATATGTGTTAATTTCGTTTATCATTATATTAAGAAACGCTTCATGTTAAAGGCCTATATATCAAGTTTGATTGAACTATTATCAAACTCCAGGTGTCACGGGTGGTTAGAACAAATATTCGCATCAAACCTAATATCACCTAATAAATACCTGTACTGATCTCGCTCATAACTAATTTCATCAAATATCTTTACCTTGTTACCAAATCTGATTAGAACTGGGTCAGAAATACAGTCTATTTGGTGCTAAATCTTTAGTCAATCGGATGTAAAATGATCTCATTAATCTCTATTGATTTTGATCATTATATTGTTACGACCATGTAGTTTAATTACTTGTGTGTTAAAATTTGAATCCTTTCTATTTCATTTTTGGATCATTATATTTTATTATGATGATGATTATATTCACAGGGTCTGATATTTTGAGTGAAACATCATGTTTATTTAGAATGTAAATATGACTCTTATGATTTCGTAAGCAACTTTCTTAGATTATTGTCTGATAAACAGGCTAGATAGATGATTGGTTGTGACTAAGGTCATTTCTAATTAAACTTGTTTATGCTTTGTAATGCCTGGTGAGATTTCGAAATCACCTTGCGTTCCTCGTGCCTATGTACGTGAAATGACGTTTTCGTTCAGTTTAAATACTCAGTTACCTGTGGAATAGTCAGTCAGTCAAAGAGTCATATTTTACCACCTTGTAGAGTCGTTCATGTACCTTGAAGAAAGGTATTCTTTTCTGGTGCTGGAAAGAGTTGTTCATTTGTACGTCTGTAGAACGAGATGTATATTGTTATAGAGCTGTAGTGCATCTACTTGTTAAACAATAATTACTTTCCCTGGAGAACCACACAAATGGCTTTGGACAAAGACATTTGGTGAAATTAATTCTAAATTGGAACAGAATAGTACAAATTGTGATTCAAAGTGAAAATTCTGGACATTTGTGTAAAAACTTCGTCTGATGTCATCATCCACCATCTTGGAACAGAATTGAGATTCAGATTAGCTTCAATTAGAACTATTTATTGATAGGAATTATATGTTTTTCACAATTCTAGGACAAATGTTTGGACTTTCTTTGTAAATCGTAAGTCCTATTTCATATTTTTACCTTTTCACCGTGTTTTCTAGGGAAATAAATTAGTTTTGTTAAAATTTACAAAGCTTGTTGTCTTCACTCTTTCTTTCTGTTACTTTGAATGAGCCGATACGTAACAGTAAGAAAAAATTGAGGGGCTCGTCCTCGATATATGAATTTGGATGATATTTGAATTTGGCTAAAGTTCTATTTCACATTTTACTTGAAATCCTAGTGAAAACAACGGGCTTTCTTTTACAATGTCATTATCAAAAGTGGAGAGTTTTCTTTCTAACCCAACTCGATAGCAGTTGGATAGTCTGAAGAAGGATGAGTTACTTGAACTTGCCAGAAAGTACGAACTTTCTGAAGCAAAGGCTTCCTTGACAAAACAAGAAATTAAAAATATTTTGACTCAATGTTTAGTACAGAAGAATATTTTTGACGAAAGTGTTTTGGCATCAGTCAATAAGTCTATGACAGACACTGACATTAAGGAACTGAAAATGAAATACAAGATGGAAATAGAGTTAAGGAAGCTCGAGCTTCAGAATCAGAAAGAGGAGAGAGATAGACAAGAAAGAGAGAAGGATAAACAAATGAAATTACAATTTGAAGAAAAGGAAAAAGAAAGACAAATCGAATTACAAAAAGTCTAGAACAAATGAAATTACAGTTTGAAAAAGAGGAGAGAGATAGACAAGAAAGAGAGAAGGATAAACAAATGAAATTACAATTTGAAGAAAAGGAAAAAGAAAGACAAATCGAATAACGAAAAGTCTAGAACAAATGAAATTACAATTTGAAAAAGAGGAGAGAGATAGACAAGAATGAGAAAAGGATAAACAATTACAATTTGAAAAAGAGAAGAAAGAAAGACAAATGGAATTACAGAAAGAACAAATAAAATTACAAAAAGAACAAATGCAATTAGAAGAAAGGGAGAGAGAGACAGATACAAAAAGAAAAAGATGAAAATGAATTTCAAATTAAAATGAAAGAATTGGAGCTGGCAAGTGACAAAAACGATTCTCATACAAGTTGAAAGTTTAACATTGTAGGAAGTATCAAGTTAGTTCCCCCTTTTAGTGAAAAGGAAGTAGACAAATATTTTATTCATTTTGAAAAAGTTGCTGAGAATTCAAAATGGCCAAGGGAGTATTGGACTCAATTACTGCAAAGTGTACTTTATGGCAAGGCCAGAGATATCTATATATCCCTGTCAGTAGAACAAAGTTCTAATTATGATTTAGTTAAGGAATGCATCTTGAAAGGTTATGCTTTAGTCCCTGAGGCTTATCGTCAAAAGTTCAGAAACTATAGGAAAGATGCTAGACAAACTTATGTTGAATTTGCTAGAGAAAAGGAACAGTTATTCAAGAGATGGTGCTTAGCCAAGAAAATCGAACATGATTTTGAAAGTCTTGAACAATTAGTATTACTTGAAGAGTTCAAGA
>JAECUM010070814.1:0-12415 GCA_016617855.1 Megalonaias nervosa | reverse complement strand
ATGGTTTTCTTCAAATGGTGCGGAGACGCATGGACACCTGAGCGAATGGGTGAAAAATATATACCCCGAATTATCATCTGGGATGAAATTTGTACGGTATCGTTAGAAACATTATAAATATTTCTTGATTGGTTACTGACAAAAAATACTGCTGTGATAATGTGAGGCGATCATAGTCAACCGCAACCTTTTGTTGCGCAGTCTCCGCACGAATGGTTAAAAACGTTTGTGGATTATTATGAGGAGATAACAGATGATCATAGAGCTATTGATGATACCCTGAGAGAATTTAAAAGATTAATCAGACTACAGCCAGATAGAATACAATGCGATATAATGCGTGAAATAATTCCGGAAACTCCTGTGAATGAATTTTGGAATTTATGGAGACCAAATGATTTAATAGTTGCGAGTAGAAAAATAGTTTATGATGAATTGCAAGAAAAATTATGTTTGTTACATGAAGAAAAATTTTCAAATCTACCTGTACCGTTGTGTTATCGCCCAGCAGATACTCGACGACAGAATATTGAAGATGAAACTCCAAGAACAAATGAGAAACAAAATCTTGTATTAAATGATATTGTTTTGGTTGTTGTTGATGTTGTTGAGAGCGCATTGAGCATGGATAAATCAGCGTGGAAGCTAGGATACGCTATAACGATTCATTCGTCAAAAAGACTAATTATTACTGATTCAGATATTTGGATTGTCGATGATAGAATCGAATGGTCAAATTTAGTTTATCTTGCAGTGTCTCGAGTTAGAAGGATATCTCAACTGCACAGGGTTATTATGAATTTTACAGAAAATAATAATCAAACTGCTAGCAAGGGCGTAATAAGAAAAAAACTATCTGGTTATAAGCAATGTGACAAAAAAAATAATCGCGACTTTGATATCGTCGCTAAATTTATTATAACACTAAAACAACGACAGAATAATCATTGTGCAAGTTGTAACTGTAACATGCTATGGGACTATTCGAATAATAATCCAAGACAACTCACCGTAGACAGAATTAATAGTAGTCTTGGTCACACACGCGAAAATGTGATGCTGACCTGTCTTGAATGTAATCGACGTAGGGGTGCCAGTTTACAAAAGTGAACGCGGTGGTAATTGTGTGTCTTCAGGAATTACTTATAATTCTTCACGTACAAATCCACTCTGAGGAGCTGTTGAATCTAGTCTGTAGATTGCAGGTCTACCCGTGGATCTAACCACGCTAGAAATTTTATGTGTAGTCACACTCCAGAGAGGATCAGTTGCTTTTTTTTCCCCTTCATGTTCACCAGGTTCATATAAATACCTCACAGTTCCATTACCCAGTACTGGTTGAGAGAGAGAGAGTCATGTCGTTGCCTGACGTTGTCAGGTGGTATATGTTTCTTTGTAAATCGCATTAATAGGTTTCAAACAAGTTGAACGAGTAATTTCATTATTTAACGCAGCTATCACACTTGGTAATCTTGCAACCCATTCAAGAGATCTCTTGTCTTTTTGAATTATTTCCTTCGCATACTGATATCCAAATAACCGCTCAGCGAGTGTTCGATTAAATCGTTTAGCTATTGCCTTATCACGATGAATTGCGGTGTGTCCTCGTCTGATTTTGGAATTATGTTTTTTCATCAAAGATGATACTGTACCAAGAAATTCTTTGCCAGGATCAACTTGTAGCAACTGTGGCCATCGCAAAGGTCCTCGTTGATAAATTCGTTCAAACGCAGATGCAACTTCAGATGCTGTTTTAGTTGATAATGGTCTTGCTTCTTTATATCTACTTGCAACATCAACGACAGTTAACGCGTATTTGTATGTACGTGATTGACGTCCACGTGTTTTAGTATCGTGTGGTAAAAACAAAATATCTGCTTGAATAACCTCATTGGGAGCTCTGACATCAAAATGTGCATACTGAATTTCTTTAGGTGGACCTAGATAGATTTGCCATATTACCTGTAGTGCTAACCACGCTGCAGCAACAGCACGTGAGACTTTTGCTGCTTCAACAAGTTTACTAATCGCTGCTCTGCCTCTCCAATATCCTTTTGGGCTATAATAAACAGATTCCATTATAATAGTTATATAATTAATTACCAGCCCCTAGCATTAGTTTACCCTTCATAGCATATTTCACTAGAAAACTAGCAAGTTTCTCTCTGAGAGATTTATCAGGTATAGAATTCAACGCATGAATCAATTTCACATCTGCGAGATGCCGTTGTTGTAAATCTTTGTTTTTATACGCAACATCATGAACATGACACGCTTGATCAATGTTATTTATTAGATACTCTCCTGGTCTTGGTTGATCTTGTTCGTCAAGTGGGATATCAAGTCGAGTTCCAGGACCACAATAATTGTATCCGGGTAAATGTTTTTCTCCGGGATACTTCGCCCACGGAGCCCCTGGTAATTTTCCCAACGAAGTAGCGATATCACCACCTATTTTTGTAGACTTGTCCATGATTTTATCACGGGAGATAAATCTGTATTTGTTTGTACCGAAATTTTTACACTTGCCTGTCAGTGCGCGTTTTTTATTTTTTGTTATTATTGTTGTTAATCCACTGGTCCCACCAACGGTGGGGATGGGTGCCTTGCATTGAACACAATATAGATTCATATTATTTATTATTATGGATATAATTGACTTCTCAGCGACTCGAAAACAAGAGCCAGTCAAACATCACCCAGCGCTACCGAATTCTATTAGAATGATAATAATTGGGCCACCTGGGTCTGGTAAGACGCAATTATTGCTTAATCTGATAATGAGATGGCTCAAGTGGGATAAGTTATAAATAGTCGCACCATCTGTAGATGATCAACGATGTTATGAAGTACTTAAAGATTTTAATGAAAATGCAAAATCGTTATATGAAGAAGACATTGACAGTGACGGAGTCAGCGTTATTGATTTTATCACCGATATTGGTGACTCCCCATCTGTGGATGACCTGGATGGACGTATTAATAATCTCGTAGTATACGACGATGTCATGCTGGACAAACAATCAAATCCAGCTCGGATATTTTCTCGAGGTAGGCATAAAAATACTGACGTGATTTATGTTACTCATCGTTATACACAAATACCTAAAGTGATCAGAGACAACTGTAATATTTTAGTTGTATTTAACGGAGTTGATAATCATACTTGACAAAATATTTATTATACTTGGTTTTCAGGGGATATGGATATGATCAAATTAAAAAATTTCATTGCACACGCGCAAGCTATCCCATTTGGATTTACAACAATAAATTTACATGATCCCAGGTCGAGATATTGTAACGGACTTGATAAAATATTTGGATAAAAACCAGAGCAGCAGAGAGGGTGACGTCTACGCGTACGTGACCTAACCGTAAAAGAGTCGCATAAAAATTTAGAAAATACACCTCAAACAACGAATAACAAAAACGAACTAACCCACAAGATTTCGTTAACGCGGTCTCCGTGACAACGAAATGTGCTCGGTTAGCGGCTTTGGTTTGACGTTATTAACTTTATTTTTCAGTTTTTGTAGGAACCTTTATTTTTCATAAATAAGGTCTCTATGAAAAGTGGTCTGTTCACCCTCTCTGCTGCTATTTTTAATGTCTACTGTTGAAACATTAATGATAGGAAAAGAAATATATTACTATTCGATATCTAAACTCTTCGATAAAATCATAAATTCTATTTCACCTAAGGTAACTTGAAATTCCGGATTGCTATTAGTAATATCTACAACATCTCTCATAAGTTGCATATCCGCCATTCGATTAATTCCAGTTTCTCTGAAGTAAAATAAAGCTAGACATCTTTTAACAATTTCACTCGGCAAATAAAATATACGCAGGAAATTGTTGATTAATATGGTTTTTCAAAGCAAATTGGCTCCATTGTAACGACGTAGAAAATATTGTCAAGATGCTCCATAAAATCGTCAATGTCGTCATTAGCAATTTCAAAACCTGACATCATGTCAATTACTTCATCAAATCTATTTACTTTCATTATATTTATAGTAATTTATATATCTAATTAAAACTTTTTCAGTAAGTTATTGTAGTAAAAGAAATATCTCAGAGACACATACCCCTCTTACCCGACAAATATATTTTGAGCTAAAAATGGTGAAGAAAATTTCAGAATTTTGATATAAAAGAGGCTGGTGAATATATTTTGGGCTAAAAGAGGGTGGTGAATATATTGGTTTTGGAGGGGGAATGGGGTCGCGCCGTTCAAACGTTAGAAACATCATTGTCAAATAAAACATCAACCATGTTGTCGATGAATAACATTGGATGAGTTGTCCAACCCGCTATTAGCTCATCGTTTTCGTCAGCAAACAACCATACTGATCCTTATTTGCTCGATAAATGACTATTTTAATGCAATCGCTTATTATACCAGGTGCTATCCCAGTATATCTCAAAGCTCATTTAATAGAATTAAATCTTTTAAAAATATCTGTTTGTTAGATTAAATCCAACACTATTGGCGATTTATCATAATCCATTTTATATAACATTTTATTGTTTAAATAGATTTTCTGGATCAAAAACTTTGGTCTAGGAACGTCTCTTCTGGTATAGAAACCTCTTTTGGTAGAGGAGCATCATCTTCTACTATAGTGTTCGTTCTTAAGTGTTTTATTTCATATTAAGCTATGGATAATTGTATTTTGGGCTTGACCATGTCCAAAATCAAGTTCATTTTCTACCTGATTTGAATCATTGATTTAAATTTTGTAAAGTTTTGTGGAGATGGGCCGAATTGTCTTTCAAGTGGGGAAGAATTGTGTTATTTTCGGTCCAAGTTGGGCTGAAGTGTCTCCATACCCATTACCCTATAAGTTGATATTCGTCATATTGCATTAATTGCAAAGGTTTATTACCGATATTCTTGCTATTCTGAATTAGATGAAGACGGTTGTTTTGCTATATTTGATGGATTATTTAATTTAATTCGTCTCTAAAGATGGCATTCAATAACGTTGAATATATAGTGTCATCTTTCTCTCAAGACGAATTAAACATATGCAAACGAGACAATGTTGCATTTTTTTAGTTCGGTAACAAGACAGTAAGTTAGGACCCTACATGTTTATTTAACAAATCTTTCTTTTCAGGCCGGCTGCTAGCTTCCACGAGCTGAAGTTGCCAACATAATAGAAGACGTCATCCTGAATTCGAAGAAGTCCGTTTTTGAGCCTGGACATCGAGCACCCCGACGACAAGATTGTAAGTTCTGTTAGTGGCGGTCCTAAAATTTACGGCTACCAGTACCGTGACCAACGAGGAGAAGTGCACACCGAGTGTATAGTAAAAAGATTGACTCTATATTATCGCACTAGTCAAGTGGTGAATTTTGGCGTGCTGGAAGAAGTCTTGCAATCTAGACAGTATGAACATTTTAAAGTGACCGCCTACGAACCGCACAAGATTGTATGTTTAGCCACTCACTATATCATCAGTTGACCCTCGGAAAAAATGTATAAAATCGTGTACCAGAAGCGAGTGCGGCTTCCCAACAATTTCACTTTACCGTACGGAGACTCTGATATTGGCCAGCATATAAACGGGAAAACGTCCAAGACTGATAATTTATTACGAGAAGAAACGCCAAGCTAGAAAGATAAATCCTTTCAGACAGACACAATTCAAGTTCAATAATCCTCAAGTACAGTACGATGCTGTGCCTTGCGATGGCAGGGATGTTTTAGGCTGTAACATCAGCGATTCAGCACGACATTATGGAAACTTCGTTATGACTACTACACCTACCATGGAAAGTGATGTTGTGCGGACCAAACCTGACGGATGCGAAAGCGATATCACTCGTTATCGTGGACTCTTTACTGGTTTTCATCCTCAACGCGAACCCGTGCAGCTACAACCCTACGGATGTCAACCATGCCTGAGCAAACTACTTAGGTATCACCACTGCCTCAACGAAATGAGCCTGTGAAAGAAGAATATTCGTTACCTGAGGCCTTGTCTGGATACTGCGACTTTGAACGTCGATTTCAAACGTTCAAAAGAAAATGGCCCAAATATATGGGAGGACCAACACCCGAAGAATTAGCCAGAGCTGAATTTATCTACTTGGGAGAAGGTGATAAAGTCAAGTGCTTCAGTTGCGGAGTGTCACTTCACAAGTGGGAGCAGAAAGATTCAGCTTACTTGGAACATGCTTGATGGTCTCCGCACTGTCACTACCTGCCTTTAGTTGGATTACTTCAATCGCTTTATGGACAATTTACAAGAGAACATTTGTTATTTGCCTCTGGAGTTGAGAGAACGAATTTTCCAAGAGTTTGCAAAAGTACAAGTGAAACGCAAAGATCAATTGCATCCTTTACGTCACCGATGTTTGAACCACTGGTACCTGAATGCTAGAAGAGGAATGATTCGTTTGAAAACGTTCAAATGGTCCGACATTGATGAACTGCCGGAGACACAGAAGGCTTTAGATGTTACTCATTCGACTTACAAGGTGTCAATACTACATCAAATTCCAAAAATAGACTTAGAGGATTTATCAAAATTTTACACAAAAGAATATTGTCGGAAAAGGAAACTTCTGTGCGGCGTGTGATGTGTGAGTTAGTCACTAAACAATTTGAATTCACCACTTGGAGTAAGATCAGCTCTGTGCAAAACGTACATCTATTATATCCAAGAAAAAGACATTGAGGTGAATGTCTTGTTTAGAGGAGTACATTCAGAATCTATCTCTGGAACTGACAGAACGCATTTTCCGAGAGTTTGTCAAAATACAAGTCAAACGCAAAGAACAATTGCATCATTTAGGTCATCGATGTTTGAACCACTGGTACCTGAATGGCATAAACCGACTGACTTATTTCAAAGTGTTCAAATCGTCAGACATTGATGAATCACACAAGATTCAGAAGGCTTTTGGATGCTACTCATTCTACTTACAAGGTGACAATAGTACACCAAATTCCAACGGAAGAGTTAGAGGATTAACAAAATTGTTTACACGAACTTATCTTGGTTCAAGAGGAAACTTCTGTGCGACATTTGATGAGTGAGTTAGTGACTATACAATTTTGGCATGGTACTGAAATGTTACCAGCAAATTTGCATAGTATTTAATATTAAAAACACAAGAGCTATATAGCTTGCTTAATAACCTTACCTTTTCAACGCATTATCAATTATTCATCAAAATATGCAATTACATAATTGCACCAAAATGTCCTTATTGAAAACTGAATCTGAATATAGTCTGATGTTAAAGCTATATTTTCTTAAACTTAGTAGCAGAAAAAAAGCAGAACGAACCAGTTATGTAAACTTGACAAATAATTAAATTCGCTAATGTATAAATTTAAGAGGAACTTACAGTACTGTGAATTAAATCCAGATTAATCCTAAATGTTTTATCATAAGTCCAAAAGAATAGAGTTTTCCGATCGAATTCCGGGTCTTGCATGTGGTGACGTATGAATAACCTTGAATCTGCTGAAGCGCTAACACTCTTGATGAATCATAATGGCATTGCCCAGAACCCTTTGAAATGAATTCCTAATAATCTCAAAATATTACTAAATTCAAATAGCCGTATGAGCATTTTGTAATTCCAATATATAATTTGAGCAAATGATTCCTCTCAAATTAAATCCTAACACAAGATTAAATAAATTTGCATACTAAACGTAAGATAAGAACATAGTAATAAATATAGGAATTAGGAATTAATGACTTATTCTCTTCTTCATTCTTATATACCTCCCATACTACTCTGCTATGACTCTGTGTCGCAATACCTTACGTCACAACACAACCCACATTAATCAGGCAAATGAAAATTACCCAAACTGTAAACATATGCATTACATAGAGCCCGAACTCAAATGAACAAGCTACTTATAACTAATTATCTTAAAATGGAATCTACACTCAGTAACAAAAATTAGCTAGATATGTTATTTGTGCATGATCATTACAATCTGCAGTCATGGTAAAAGGTAAAGAACAATATAGATATGCATAACACTAACATACTAGTAATCGGAATGATACAATAATTTAGATACGTAGTAACATATGTAAAATAAGGAAACAGAATCTGCATAGTAACATTATATAAGTGATAAATAGGTTAGACAATATTATCTCGTGGAATACCAGTGATATCGTATGATGGAGGTCTCAAAGGTCATATCGGCAGAGAGAACTTGAGCCCTTTAGATCCTTTAATTTATGTACCTGTACACCTCTTTTACGCCAAACACTGTGATATCACTGGTGTCCCACTCGCATACAATCCTTTAATTCATCCTTCAAACGACATTCTCGTCTTTGAGGGCAAAATACATGCTACTGCGTTACTGTTAAGGTGGCAGCAGATGCTGCAGTCTATGCATATATTACCCAAACATACAGTTGCGCTCTTTTACGTGCATAAATAACCCACCTGTACACCATTCAGGCCAACTCATCTATTTTTCACTATATACCTTGGCAAAAATAGTATGGAGAGTGCAGACTACATAGATATAGTAATGTGAAGGGAAATAACCTTTGCTAAAGGAAATATTCTGGATACTACTGTATATTTGCTACAAACTAACACTTATCAATTGCTGCATAAGGATAGTTTATGCCCAAGGCATACTTTCAGGAGCATTATTAAATTGCAAATGCCAAAGCTGCGTCAGATTTGCAACAGTGTTGGATATCAAAAGTCTGCCCTTCACATTATGTTATTATCTTAATAGCGGTCTTTTATAAGTGATAACCAAGGCACATTTACCGCAGTGAACCTCTAAAGTGAATTCTGCATTTCGGGAACATAATAAAGATGAGGATTAGTGATTTTCTTTAGGCATAGAATTAAGACAATGGTTCTTTTTACAGATATTGTTAAATGATCATCCTGAGTCTGGGTGGATGAGAAGGGAACAATATGCCAGTAGATAAAATCTTTTTCGGAGAACGTTTATAATTGATATCCGAGGCATATTTACCATTATGAACCACTATGATGCATTCTACAATTTTTAAAATCATATAGATGAGGATTTAATATTGAAATTATATTAATATTTAAATTGTCTTATGATAAGAGAATAAACAATTCCTTTAAAATTTGTCAAATTTTGAATCTTTGATTTTCACAAGAAATGTAGATGTAGTAAATATCGTGACAAGTGATTCCCGAAATGTTTTCATCATTTTATTTTATAGTATGGTATTTTTAGAACACATTTAATACGATTAGGTGATGTGTCCTTGATACATAATGTCAGACATCTCATAAGAACTTCATCTCGGTCACGTATGTCTTTTGAACAGGAGTTTGCCTTTGGCCTTAGAAAAAACACTAATGCAATAATCTGAACTACGTTATCTGTCACAGCCACGCACAACAATGAGTTTTTCTAATAAAGAAGTAGTTTGAAATTCTGCACAGAGAGAGGGAGAAGGAGAGAGATAGATCAAGACAATTACAATTGCAGAAAAAGAGAGATTGGGAAAGGGAAGATATGCTAATGCAAATACAGAAGCAAACAGAAAACCCAAGCAAGAGAAATGCAGATGCAGAGAGAAAGAGAAAAGAAAGACAGTGAATTTTGAAGTAGATTAAATGAAATAGAGCCGGCAAATGAAATGCACTGTACAAACAATTTCAGGTATTAATGTTACAAACAATATTAAGTTAGTACCCCTTTTGGGGCCCCGAGTGGCCGTGAGGTCTAAAGCGCTGACCGTTACGGATCACTGCCATCTCACCTCTGTCTGCATGGGTTCGAGTCTCGGTCTCAGCCAATGTGGGCACGTGAGAAAGTTTGCCAGTAGCTTCTTGTGGGTCGGTGGTTCTTTCCGGGGTTTTTCCGTTCTTCTTCCACCATTGATACTGGCCGTCACGTATAGACTATCTTGTGCTGAAAAATGGCTTTAAACCCTACATCAACAACAACAACAACTACAACAACAACAACAACCCTTTTAAGCAAAAAGAAGTAGATAAATATTTTCCTCATTTAAAAAAAAAATCCTGAAAATTTGAAATGGCTTAGAGAGCATTGGACTGATATTACAAAGTGCACTTGTTTGGCAAAGCTTGTGAATCTACAGTTATCTTTCAGTACAGCAATCACCGATGGCGATCGGGTTAAGGAATGTATCTTGAAGGGTTATAAGTTGGCACCTCCGTCTTATCGACATAACAATAAAAAAGAACCTGGACAAACAGATGTCGAATTTGCAAGAGAAATCAAGCAAATATTTGGTAGGTGATGCTTCACCAGCAGGATAATCAAATCTCGAACAACTCAAATTAATAGAAGAGTTCAAGAACTGCGTTAATAGCGACGTTAAGACTTATCTTCATGAGCACAAGGTCGAAATTTTAGATAATGCTGCTCATACAGATAGCGAGTATTCCTTTGATGATAAAGTTTCTTTCGTCAGTAAGCCTTCCACTCAACAATCTTCTGGAAAAAGGCACCAAAACTATTTCAATCCAATACGAGAACTTCCAAATATCAATCTGGCACAACATTTAGAAATCAAGTTTCTGCTATGACTGATCAGAAATCCTTATCTCGTCCTACGTGCACCTTTGCAATAAGAAAGGGCATGTTACTTTTTTTACTGCACGTTAAAATAATAAGAAACAGAACCAAAACAGACCTATTCGAAAGGCTCTTATTTGTAAGAGGTAAAAGTCATGGTCATGAACAGAAAATGAAACATTTGTTGTGTCAAACAAGTCTGATTTTATTATGGAGAAGTATGTACCATTCATGTCGAACGTTTCTATATCACTTGTGTGTGATTCTGCCAATCCTATATCTTATTAAAATATTAAGGGACACAGGAGCTTATCAGAGTCTTTTATTATCAGGTACTTTGCCTTTTTCTAAGAAGTCATCTTCTAATAAGATTGTTCTTATTTAGGGAATATATTGTGTCTTTCTTAATGTTTTTCTCCATTGTGTAAATTTTTCATCAGACTTGGTCTCATGAACCGTGACGGTCGGAATAGTATCGTCTTTACCCATCGAGGGTATTTATTTATTATTTGGCAATGGTCTAGCTGAAGGTAAGATTGTGGTTATTCCACTTGTAACTAAAAACCCTTGTTTGGATCAGAAACACAATCCTATTGAGGATGAAATACCTGATTTATACCTAGCTTGTTATGTTACTAGAGCTATGGCAAAAGAAGCTCTTGAGGATGATGTTGATCAGGAATATATTATTTTAGCTGACACATGTGTTCATCAGACTCTTGCTGAGGTCACTTTTGCTCCTAAAATTGAATGATCAACTTATATTGATCACAGTGATCCTCTTTTCACTATTCATCCTCTTTATTCTAATCAGAGTGACAAACAACAATCACTTGTCATGGAACAGGAAAAAGGATCCTGAGATCTCCTGTTCGTTTAAGAGGGTTATTAGCGAAACTGAAGTCACACAAGTAACTGTTTGTTATTGGTCAAAAATGGTGTCCTTATGAGAAAATAGTGACCAGCTCAGGTACCCGCTTGTGATGAGTGGGCAGTGAGCTATCAAAATGTTTTTTTCTACATCGTATAGGCAGGAAATTCTTCCTCTAGCCAACGAAACTCATTTGGATGATCATTTTGGGATCAGTAAGACCTGTCACAAGGTTTTGAATAATTTTTATTGGCAAAAACTTAAAAGTGATGTCTGTATATACTATAGGTCTAGTCACATTTGTCAAATGGTAGGAAAATCCAATCAGAAAATGCCTACGGCTCATCGGCAAAAAGCTTTGATAAGTGTTAAATCAATTTGACCTTCCCAAATCTGTCCAATCTGATCAACGGTCAAATTTTATGTCTGGAATTTTCCAGCAAGTTACGTCTGAATTAGGCAATATCCAACAATTCAAGTCTTCTGCCCATCTCCCTGAAAGCCAAGGGGATTTAGAACGATTTCATCAAATTTTGAAAAACATGCTTGGAAAAGATTAGGATGAAGGTGTTCATATAATTTTTTCTGTCAGAATCAGCTCAAGAATCTTTAGGATTTGGTCCCTTTGAACTACGTTTTGGACATACTGTTCGTGGACCATTGAAGTTGTAAAAAGAGAAACTTCTTTCAATACTATCGTCCTTACACAGTTAAAAAGAAAGTATGTGATTTAAAGCATATCTTTAACGATCCTGGGAGGCGAAAACTAAACAATTTTGCCATATAAATATATTAAATAAGTATGCTGATATAGATGACCATGTTAATCATGGAGTTAATTTAGTTGTACGAGTTCCACACAGTGAGGGTTTACGAGATGGATGCAATCGGACCGTTGTAACATTGGTGTAACTAACCTCCGGAATTCAGAAATAGTGAATAATCTGGACCATAGATTTTCACATCCGCAGCAACGAAAAAAAAAACACAAAAA
>JAECUM010070812.1:0-12112 GCA_016617855.1 Megalonaias nervosa | reverse complement strand
TTTATCGTTCGAATTTATCGGTTTTTTTTTTTTTTTAATATAATGATCCTCAAAAGAAAATTGATCAAGGAGGAGTGAAATAAAGTGAATAATCGCCATTTAAAGGTATCTGTAATCAAATTATCACAAATGATACATATTGCTGAAATAGTTGCCTGACTTGAATGACTTGTACTTAAAATAATGAAGGCAAAAAGGTTTACCGCGATTTCAATTAAAAAATAATGCTAAAAATTGTTATGGTCTAAAATGACGTCATAAGACTTAAAATAATGCTAAAAATGGGTATGGATTAAAATGACGTCATAAGACCTAAATTAATGCTAAAATGGGTATGGTCTAAAATGATGTCATAAGACCTACAATCCCAAAACGTAAAATGCCAAAAATATATATCTTATCTAGCACACCTAATATTATAACTTTTCTGATGTCTTACTGGTTTTAACATATCCATGCACGCGGGGCCAATGCTGAGATCAAATTAGGATAATTTCTTGGCACACAGGCAAAAAATAGTCCCTCATATGGACATTTTAGAAGTGCCAATGTTAATGTTCAGTCTATGCGTCACCGTAAACATATTTGAGTTCACATCATAACATCTGTTCGATAAACCTCCGCTCCACACTGGCATGGGTGGAAAGATTCATCACTCTTGAATTTAAAAGAGAGGTTGCAGTTGGTACAGTTAAAACTCTGTAGTATCTTTACATTGAAAGCCTCATAGCCATGAAAAACACTAAAACCGAGAAGAAACTCCACCTTCTCCCCAGCATATCTGCCTCCATCAAGATTGTATCGTTTTGGTACAAATGCTGCACGGAAGGATACAGTGTTCCCTTCGATATCCAGGTTAATATATCCAAGTGCTCCTGTGTTAGGTCTGCAAATCGTACCTTTTAGTACCACCAATCTCAAAGCATGCTCTCCTGGGATCGAGTTGGTCTCTGCAAGGGTTCTTCCTTCGAAAGAAAAATGAAATCCAGTGACCAAGCTCTTGATCCCATCGCCTTTTCCATACCACTCCGATGGACATCTTGATCGAACCCATGTCCTGTTCATTTTAGATAGTTCTTCCTTAACTTCCATAGCCCGTTTCATCATGTCCATGCTTCCCAGAGTTCCATTAGGACCCAGCCCAAGCAAAGAGTACATTACCAATAAGTAGTACTTCGAGTACAAGGACTCTGGCACCTTGTTATTCCATTGCTTTACACGACTCAGCACTGCCTCTATTTCGTAGTTTTTCTTGTACTTGTTATGCCTGATTCCAGAAATCCATTCTATGTAGTCCGTGTCAAGGTGCTTTCGACTAAATTCACAATCTCCAAGATGGATATCGTCAAAAATTGCTTCATAGTCTTCGACTATTTCTTTTATATCCTCCGGCGTTGTGATATATTCTAAACATGGTTTGTGAACCTCTTTTGTGTATTTCAGTTTTCTACAAGTTATTTTTAATCTTCTGTTTGCTATGGTATTTGGAGCGATGAAGTATCTAATGTCAGCTGCTTCCATTTTAAAAAGTTCTTCATACCACTTAATGCGGTCATACAACAAAGGATCAATCTCACTGGTTTCCAGCTTTCTCAGACATTCACTGATAAGATCATCAATTTCACCAATGCTCTCTCTGATAAAACACTTGAGATAAGACAGTTTGTCTTTCTGATTATGGATGAATTCAACAATATTGCCCTTGATATGTCTGTTCGTAAAGTCACTAAGCTGAAGGCGAACAGTTATCTCACTACAGTAGCCGTATGTATCTACAGCTGAATTTGGACAATATCTCCGACTCTCTCCAAAGTAAAAGCACGCAGTTTGAACCATCTGTCTCAGCTCTTCCGCTTTATTTTCAAACTGTTCATCAGTTGTTTTTAACTCTGGTTTGTCCCCAAGACGTTTACCTGTGTAGGGGCTTATACGCCAGTAATACAACATACCATACATATGGTATATAAGCTTAAGAATTACTCTCATTTTATCATCTACTTCTTCAACATTTTTGGCGAGCTCAGCCTGACAAAGTCCAAGAGCTCTCTTAAAACATTTCACAGCCTCTTCTTGATCTTTAACATTATCTCTTCTGTAGATAGCAAAGAATCGCCCAAGATGCGCATGGAAATTCGGATTGTTTGGAAAGCACTCAGTCAGTTTCTTAAAGACATTCAACCTCTCTGTATATGGTTTGCTGCATTCTATATCACTCATCAACTGCGAAAGCTTGGGTTTGTACTGTGGCTTAAATTCTGCAGCAGGGTCTTCATGGTAGGAACTATTTCTAATGATGAAAATTTGCGTTAGCATTTCGTTCACAGTGTTGTGTGATATTGCTGATTTCACTTTCTTCTTACTGGCATATTCAACTAATTCCATTGCAAATTTATGCACTTTGCTTCGTGCGTCCTTGCTCAATGTTTCGGTACACTCTTTTGCGGACCGTACCTGACGTCGTGTAAGAATTTGTTCTAATATTTCTTTGGCTATGACAACATGACAGATTCTAATCATGTTCTTCTTGGCCTCATTTCTGTCAGGCATAATAAACTCTCTCATTGGAAAGTCAAAATCTTTCATTGTGACAGTTGCATTGGGAGGAAACCCTAACAGATCTGCAAAAAACTGACATGGCACTGATGAGTGACCGTAATAGTAAACAAGAGATAAATACCCCAGAACAGTTTGCCAAGGTAGGAGATCTCCTGTTGGGTTTTTGTCCAGCTGAAGATAACCACGCACAAAAGACTGCACACCCTTGTATTCATGTTCATATGCTGTTAGTCCAAATTCATACACATAGTGTGTTTTGCCTAACTTAAGATCTCTGCTCAAGTCTTGCAGGGCCATTTTTCTGCTTTCTTCATCGCAATGTGCCTGAAATTTTTGAGAGAACATGTTTGCTTCTGATTGTGAAACTCTTCCCTGCAGCCAAAATTCTGAACCAAAACTCCGCTTTTCTTCCATTGAATAAATATAGCGTTCCACGTACAAAATGATGAGGATGACATCTTTCACCATTTTACGAAGACTGTCTACTCTTTGCTTTTCCTCGCCATCAACTAGCAAGACTACTGGAAGCTGTGTTCTACTGCCAAGAAACTCAACTCGACTGACAAGCTCACTTATTGGGGTTCCTGTGTGGAGCTTTGCTTGGGCACAAGGGAAAACGTCTTTAAGTTCCCAGAGCAACCTTTGTGCACATGTAGTTCCTCCAGATCCAGGTGCATGTAATAGTATAACCTTGTCAGATTTAGAGCTTTTTCCACAACTCTTTACTCTTTCAACCATCTTGTGCAATAGCTCTCTCTCAGCATCCAAGTGTCCCGAGCCACACTCATACCAGATTGGCCACTTGATTGTCCCACCACGGAAAAAGGCTTTACACTCCTGTTGCAATTCATCGGGGTCCATGGTTTTTGCAAAGGGAGACTTCTTATAAAGAACTTCAATTTCACTTCTTAGCCAAGCAGCATCTTCCTGTGTTATAATTTTATCAGCTGTGCCATCATCAGCTGGAAGTTCATGGGTTACTGCAGGTTCTTTATTTCTGTTTGTAAGCTCATCCTGCAGAGCTCGGCAAATTTGCTCCATATCCAAATGTATGAGAGTCACTCTATTCAGCTGCTCAAGCAGCATAGTGAATGGTGTTGACTTTGCTATTCGTCCACAATCACACAATATAATAGACACTACAGGCTCAACCAACTCGTCCATCTTCATGATGAACTTGAACAAATGGTGAGTTAGGTTACCAACCTTCTCTTCCTCTGGCCAAAGAATCAACAGAGTCAAATTTGTATAGCCATAAGTGTCATCTTCTAACTTTTTCAAGTGAAGTTCAATTGAAGTTTGATAATCTCTGCTCCATTTGATTGACTCGGCATCAAGAAGGCTTTCAGGCATGTCTGAGCAACCTCTTATAAAGCACCACTGTACACTTCCCTCATTATACCTTGGCAGATCTTTCCAGGTACAGATATTCAATGCTTTTACCTTCCTAATTGGCCTTTCTATGACTGATAATAGTCCAGAGGTTCTGCTCTTTTGATCAAAATCAAAAACCGCCAGCCATGGGACTAGGTACAGACCTTCAAGACACGCAAATCTTTTCTGTTTACAGCTGATTAAGATATAATGTCCTTCGTCAAAACCTTTTGCTGCAGTCATCAATCTTTGGATTTCCTCAGACGGATTCTTCATTTGTTGTTGTGGTGTCTGCATGAGTTTTGGACGAAGATCAAGCTGATGTAGCATTTTTTCATCGGAGCTACTTGTAGGGGATGCCGAGAAAAGTTTCCTTTCAGTACCGTATCTTTTGGGGATTGCACCTTTTGACGTATCCTTGGCTGCTGAATGAGTTGCCGATGTAGGAGTTTTATACCATGGTCTTTCCTCGTTAATCAAGACACCAACTACTGAAGAAACGTAGGATTCTTGACTGTTATATGCTGAATACATATCAACATTTTCTACCTCCTTAGTTTTTGAGCTTCCGTGGGGAGAATATTTCTGTATTGCTAGTATGGTCGGTTTAACAGTCCAATAATCATCCTGTCTATTTAAAATGTATAGCTCAACCCGGTCTTGCAAGTATCGAAGTAGCCTTTGCTTAGTTACATTTTTGAAAGATGAAAATTTCTCTTGGGTTTTCTGACGTTTGAGAAAAGTCGTCTCAAGGGCCTGTATGTTTATATATTCTGAGTTATTTCCTTTCCTTTCTTTTGCACTGAGATAACTCAAATACAACTCTTCATCCCAATCCAACTGTTGGTCTTCTGAAGAGATGAATTAAAATGCAAGATGCAGACCGTTTGTTCTAAAAGACACACACACACACACACACACACAGATATATATATATATATATATATATATATATATATATATATATATATATATAACCCTTTAAGAATCCTATTTTTTTAAAGTAAAATAATGGGATCCTTAAAGGATTGTACAAAGTGCATCAAATAGAAAAATCCAACTGGCAAACACCGCAGTTCTCCATTTGTTTTAAAATTAGGTTTATTTGCTCCAGTCAGAATTATTCTGGTACAAGGTATTAAAGAGACTCATATATTTCTATTCTTTAATTTTTATTCTTAGTTCAATACCTTTCTTTCCAGAGCACTAATAGTTTATAACGTTTAAATCATATTACATTTCAAAATATGTAATACCAGTTTCCAACTGACGGTACAATTGTTTTACAAAGATACCTAAACTGCAAAATAAAGAAAATACAACATACAATGATTTCTTACTTGATTTAAGTTCTGTCACAGAGATATTTGTGCTTCCAAAATGAATGTCTTGAGAGTTTTGTATGAGGACATTCATTGTTACAGTTCCAGTAGACTGACATAGACCTGGAAATATAATTGAATGCATTGTATGCAAAAACGTTAAGATGCTACATAGAGAAGATCTGTCATTACTTACATAAATATTAATTTTTTGATCATGAAGTTAGGATGAAAATTTTATTTTAGATAACCTTCTAAGTTTTTATGAGCAAAGTTAATATTTGCTATAAAAGCTGCATGTGAAATATCCAAAGATACATGTTGCTGAAAATAATTAGTTGAAGCGAGTTCCCAACATTCTTTAGTCGACCTTTTCTTTATCTAGTTAAAGATCGGTTTAAGACGTGTGGTTAAACATGACGTCAAGAATAAAACGTTTCAAATATACCTGCATATAAATCACATAGCAAATGTTTATAAGGATATGGACAACTGGGCACCGGTCCGTTATATATCTATGTAACCGTTGCTCTGACTGGTCTCATGTAAGAAACATTTTTATTAGTCGACGGCAAAGTTGTATATAACGTCATCAGTCAAACCATAAATATATATGGGAAAGCCTGACAACAGATAACAATGAATTTGCAACTTCTCAGTCAGTCCTAAGGATCATATATTTAGCTGCCATTGGGACCAACGCGGCTTTTAACGAAACAAGGATTGACCGAAAAGTTCCTAATGCATCGAATTATTATTTTGATTCGCAACTTCCCGTGAATCCAATCGCAGACACAGCCAAGGTGATCCGAAGAGATTGCGGTTTCTTGTTTTTTTTTGTTGTTTTCTTTTTACTGCGAAACAATTCTGGCAACCAAATTGTATTATTTTAACGCAAATTATATCGCCGACATATATGCAAGGCATGTTTTTCTTTGTTTCGCATAAATAGCCAAGGTGGTCCTAATGATAACGAGGCAGAGGCAGGAGATGTGAAATTCGTTTTCGAAAGCAATAAATAAAATCCTTATTTATAAAGTCCTTTCATGACAATAAAAAGAAAATATTGAGAGCAATCAGTTCTTAAAAGCAAGAACTTGTCTCCGTTGCAAGAAGAGTTTTCAAGAAAGATAAATCTTGCTAGAAATTATTTTAAAAAAGGCATCCCTTATAAACTCCAGCATGATGGAAGGACCGTAATAGTATCATTCCGTCTGTGAGAATGAGATATATATAGTCCATAAAACGTACTGAGTCTGCCCAGTTGTCTATACAAAGAGCATCATACAGGGTTTTTCCATGTAGTTCGCGAGATTAAGAACGCGTTATAGCACCTTGCTTATTGACTATGAACATGGTATGGATATAAATATCTATGAGAGTTTTAGGCACGTTAGCAGAATACTGGCTGTAATGTGCCAACTGAAGATAAACTATAAACACTGAAATATAAAAACGTGCCAAAATGTAGGACGATAAACATTTCCATAGAAAAGTAAACGTGACGTACTGCAAAATAAATGGTAAAGATGTCAATACAATGAATTACAAAATAAATTATGAAGATAAACCCATTCCAAATAAATGTAAACATAAAGTAATAAAAGTTGAAAGAGAGAAGGTAAAAGCATTCAAATTCTATCAAATGTATAAAAAAATAAAAGGTACAAAATATAAAATGCTGCATATAAAGGGTCACAATTTCTTATACAAGCCTCATTCCCTTTAAAAAAATGGTAAAGATTTTCTGAGGTGGTACAACATCATAAAGTTCCTTTAACCCATTTCACATGAAACCTTACGTGCCACAGGTTTCAAATCGATACACTCAGCAAAACTGTGTTCCACTGTCAGTGTATCCGGATACTCTTTGATCAAGATTCACCCTTCATGAGGCATGCGCGAGTCAGTTATATATGTCCAATACGCGATAAGCACAATATCGCCTTATCTTGGCGACTGGTTGTACTTTAGGCATGCCACTTTCCAGAGTTGGATTTCATATTTCGAAGCTTGTTTTTGGAGTTTTAATTCCACATATTTTGCCAAGCATATAGAAGATGCAGATTAATATAATATTTAAAGTCGGTATTTCATTACTCTTAATACCAGTGCGATTAAGGAACAAACAACAGTACAGAAAGCTTTATCCGGATTGTATAATCAAAATAATGTAAGATTTGGGATATCAACTAGTTGGACAATTTCAGTTTTAGCAATGCTGTCAGTTTGGAAAGAAAATCCAAAAAAATAATAAAATCTGAATAATGAAAGTTTTCAGTGTAGTCTAGGCATCTTTATAATTTTTCAGGTAAAAATCAATGTATTATCCAGTAACCTGCTCGAGATGGTGCATTGAATTGTCGCAACGGCAGCTCCAATCTTGTCTCCGTCTTTCGAAATGTCTGTATCAAGGGGCATATGGCCACGAGAGTTGGCTCTGATTTCCTTGAACTTGCTCTATACACCGAGAGGATTTGCTGAGGACTCTTTGAATTGGCAAAGATCAAGTATAATTTTGGGTTCAATCCATCATCATTGTTTTCTCAGAACCTGCCACAGCATGGTGCATACCAACTAAACCCAACCTTACCGAGTTATAACCTTGTGAACTGATTGTAAAGCGGATTGTACTTGTGGTTATTACTGACAATTTTTTTAATTTGTATTGTGTGATTGATCTTTGCCCATAACTGAGGGTAAGAGTTTGGGTCTACTCAACTAATGTCTGTTTTTGTAAACACCATATTACGTAACTAATTTTTATCTATGATTGTATATTATATTATAAGATTATTATTAGTTTTAGGTAAACAAGTTTATTTGCATTTGTGTTCAGGACATTGGTTTTTCCCTCTTTAATTCATTCCTGGTCTATCTGATATTTGCCATGTTCTTACTAGGGTTTTAGTAAAAGACCTGTTCCTGTTTACGATTCAGAATGTCCTAGAAATGAACGTTTGACCCTCATCTTGGTCCTGTTATTGTGTCTTCTGTTTTTTTATTATTAAGGATGTTTATATTAGAATTACGCATTCCTATATAAACATCTTATGCGAAATAAGCCTTTCAGTAGTGTTCAGTTTTAATTTGAGATGATTTATTTATTTAAATTATTCATTGGAATTACAAAGTGCTCTTTAATCACTATTTTGGGATTACTGTCAATTCATTTAGAGACATTTTGGATTATATCATTGTGATACATCAAGACTGATAGCACATCAAAACTATTCCAGGCCATTGGTACATAAGCAGATTCAAGATGGACTTCATTCGGAACATCACTGTAATTCAATCGCATTCTCTATATTTTTGGACATGTGATATACCGTTTAGGAATATTTGCGATTTAATTCACAATGCTGTAAGTTCTTAATACATTTTCACTTTGTATTCTGCAGAAATAAATTATTTGTTGAATTTTACAAAACTTGTTGGTTTTCACTCTTTTCTGTTACTTAGTTTAAGACCACACAAAGAAGTATCAAGGAAAAACACCATAACTAGATTATTAACCATGAAATACAAATCAATTAAAGCAATATTACCCTATTCAGATATTCAAAAACGTATTCAGGCTAGGTCATCAATGTTAATATTAACTTGATTTTGTTTCAATGTAATTACTGTTGTAAAAGATTCAAATTTAAGGATAATGTCTACACTTACTGAAATCATTTTGCTTACAATGTTAAAACATGCACTGTACATTATATGTTTATTTAATATGAATGAGTTGATCTGTTTTGATAACTTTAGGTTTATTTGCCCCTCTTAGTAACTGCACCATTTATGTATTACATAATTCTTCATATCAGCATAGCAGAAACTATTCATTTTAATTCATTCTAGCTATAAGAGCACTAGATTATACATTAATGGAATTGTACATTGATACAAATATTTAATCAAATGCCAATTAAAAAATATGATATTTGTTAATTTCTAAAACTTCACAAAAATGACAAGGTGAAGATCAGTTCAAAACTAGTTTGAAACATCTTCTATGAATGTACATTAGAACACAGACACATGTGTCGTCACATCTAGGTGTTCATCTACACAAACCACAGTGTTCACCGATATTACAGATGAGTAACTTCAATTTTACAACTACATGTTGAGATGGTTAATTCAAAAGCAGATGTGAATTATTGGTGAAGGTTCAAAACTAAAAAAGAAACTAAATTGTTTGTTCTATTGGCAGTTGATTACCTGTTTATACCTATTTAATTAGAATAATATAATCTAGGCACTGCTGACAGTTACAATTAATTACACTGTATAGTTTTTGCTGTGATCATCTCAAGTCATATGGCCAGTATGCATGTTGTAATGACCAAGGTGGGCACATAAACTTTAAACCTGTTGTTAGGCATCTTGTTTACAGCAAAATCAATTTTCAGCATTTCCTTTTATCATCACTTAATTATCATTATTATGATTAGTAGTAGTAGTCGTTTCTCTAATGAAACAGTGTAGACCATACTTGTATCTTGCAATTCAAAAACGTAGGTCTGAAAAGGTTTCGAGAAGACATTTCATATTTACCTGAGCCAGTTTCTAGGTTCATTTCAACAACCCCCTGCGTCCATTTCTTTCTTATATTTATTTACCTGAACCAGTTTGCATGTCCATTTCAGCATCTCCATGCATCCCCTTGTTCTTAAATTTTCTCTGTTTTCTCTCAGACATCTTTTTCTGTAAGGCCAATTTTATGAACAAGCACAAAAGCTGAAACAAGTAATTTTCAAAAAAGATAAAAACAAAATAGTTTAATCAAAGATGGAAATAAACATTCAATGTTATTTGTCGTGTTTTAAGGTCCTTACAGTGTCTTAGTGAAAGATCTGGAAGAACGGCATATGTGCAAACGCAAGATATTGTGCACAGATCTAATCTTATTATATGCTCATTTTTTTTTTCTCCGTTAACTTTACATTGTCAGAATCGTGCAATATTTTACGATATTGCACACCTTCATATTGCACTCACGTGCAAGACACGTGTGCCCAACAGTGTATTAGGAACTACTTTGTAAACAAATCATGTACACTCGTGTAGTAGACGCTTTACGTTTTGGTTGATTAAATTTGTTTCTGAATGAACTAAAGCAGATGCTTCATGGACTGCCACATATCAGCAGCTTTGGCGCATTCCGCGTTAACTTTTTTGATACAATGTTTCAGATGTAGGCTAGCTATAGACGCCAGACAGGGTCCCTACAAATAGCATGCAAGTTATAAGACATAAACTGTTTTCTTTAGCTGGTAATAAAAATGGCAAAAATATACTTACAATTTTACATCCTGAATTTCCTCAAAATGTACTTTCTTAGCTCTGCAAATCCGAATTACATGAGCCATGTCATGGGTTCTCAAGGTTGATCACACATTTCGAAATTGTACTGTAATTTCGAGTGTATTCCAAGTGCAGTTACATCCTCCTTACTGCACTCAAAATGAAATAAACATCCACAGCGTCTTTTCGATAATTACAATTGAAAGACTTCATATTCTTCCCACATTATGATCTGAATCATTCAATGACAGAATAGAAACACGCATGCCGAGGTCAACACACTTCTGCCTCGAGTAGAACTGGCACAGACGCTGCTGGAATCCGATGTAAGTTACTTCATGTAGATAAATCCAGACCATAATCACGAAACTGCGTCGAATCGACAAAAATACCAAGACATATTCATTCCAGATCAAATAGAAAAGTTGTTGCAATGCGCATTCATTCACAATATGACTCCTAATTTCAATTTTAAGTAGACCAAACGCCATTTTCTTTCGAATCTTACGTCTAGCGCGCGACCAACTTCAAACTTATCTGGGTGGAGTTACGTGCGCATTAATAATGTTGTTGTATAATGATGCATCTACGCTTGTGTATTTAGTTTGGAATACGGCATATATTCATTTACTTTGTTTCTTGTAGTGTATGTTTGTTTATATATTTAAGCCTTGGATAGAATAAGAAAATGAGCATATAATAGAAAGGTTACTGCATTTGTATGGGAAAATATGAACTCGTTTTGTCGGATGGATATACTGCACTCCCAAGGTCGTGCAGTATAGCCATCCGAAAAACTCGTTCACATTTTGCCATACAAATGCAGTAACCTATAATTACGTCATTAAATATATTGTGCTTCTAAGTGATCAGTAATATAAACAATATGACATAAACAAGATGACGTCATACTTACAGTTTTAATTTAATTGTCTTAGTCTTTAACGAATAGTTGACATGGAAATATGCATATACAGCACAGATTAATGATATTTTAAGACATAAAAATACATAAAACTGGATCTTAAAAGTACGTAAATCTCTGTTAAATACTATCTAATAACCGTTTATGAATAAATACAGATAAACAGTTTTATTAATATTTTTATCTTTTGTAATACACATTTGAATAAAACACATATATATAATACCTTCGTATATTACTGACGAATGCTCCATATTTCATAGACTAAAGTCGCCAATGCACTGAATGCTTCGCGACTGATTATAGCCCAGTGCTTGTCCCTTCGCCCCAGACTGGACCCGCACACTATTTCATCAGAACTCAAATTATATAATAAAAAATTATTAAAAATTTATGGTGTGCATAATACTTATAATCATAAAGTAAATAAGTATTCTATCAATAATTAATCTTATTATATTCAGAATTAATTTAAAATGCTCATTCATTTTTAAGGAATTATTGAACTTATTTTTATGATATTAGTTTATACTTCACTAGTTAAGTTATTCAGTAAATTAGAATAATATAAAAATATTCTTAACTAATTGTAAACAGGGGACATAATTAAAAAAAAAAATAGATTAAAGAA
>JAECUM010070810.1:0-18863 GCA_016617855.1 Megalonaias nervosa | reverse complement strand
TATATATATATATATATATATATATATATAGATATATAGATATAGATATTTAGATAGATAGATAACTGTCACCTGACCTATTGGCGCAACAGAATGTTCTGGAAAACGGATAATTGCTAATGGAAAAGTTCACTAACTCGTAAATAAAGTCAGGCCTTATCTTAAATTTAAGTAAACATCTTGTTTACTTCTTAGAATCATGAAAATAATTAGTTAGGTATAACTTAGATATAACTGTCAATCATGAAAAAGAATCAGGAACACAATATAACATAAACATATACCTCATCTCCCCTCATAAAGTAAATTTAAAAAAAAATTATATTCAATAAAACTTTCCTGCACATACTAGTCAAATATGCATATGATACTATAATAATTAAAATTACATAGGAAGATGTCTTATAAATGATACTCAGGTTAATTACACAAAAATTAAACAATATATTATTTCTAAACTCGTGAAGGTTGATCTGCAATTAGATTATCTTTTCCCTAGATACGCCTATGTTGCATAAAACTCCATCTGAACAATATCTATTTTCATTTTCCATCTGATAATGAAAGAAATGGGGTTGTGATAACTGACTACAATAATTGTAGAAGGGAGTAGAACATTTGCGAAGCCAATATAAAAGCCGAACATTTCCTACTGGATTGTAGAGTAATTTGTTTAGTGCTTGTTTAGATTTTTGTTAGAAAAATGGCACACTGGACAATCCACACCATATTTATCTTCTTGAATCGGTATTTCACCAACCCGTACATCGCTTGCATGGACACATATTTTAAATAACTGACTGAATTTGGAGCTGAAAGAAATGGTGCACATTTAGATATGGTCTTTAATCGGTCACATTTATATATGGTGTTTAATCGGTCAAAAGATTCCTGACACTTTTCAGACCAATCAGATTTAGATTTCTTACTCAAACAATTTATCAGAGGCTCGGCAACTGTGGATAAATGTGATCAGAATTTCCGATAATATCCAGTCATGCACGAGACTCGCATCAGTTGCGTTTGACTAACAAGGACTGGGAATACATCGATAACTGGTTTTACTTTACCGTGTTTAGCAATATGGTATAGAAATGTAACACAAGCACGGCAAAATTCACTTTACCTAAATTAAATATCAGACTTGCATCACTGAGTCTATCAAAGAATTTCCGAATGGTTTCCAAGTAATCCTTCCCAGTATCATTGTAGATGATGTCATCATCGATGTATGCGTCACAATTATCTGGAAAAGATTGCATCATTAAACGCTGGTATACTGACCGATAATTTTTCATACCAAACGGTCTCATTGTATTGGTGAATTCCATCTAGAGTTTGCCGAAATTTCTTTTCTTGGAATTTGCCAGAATTGTTCCTTTTAAAAGGTCACACTTGGTGACATATTTTGCATTTACAATTTTGTCAATTCAGTTATCTATTATTGGCAATGAATCTGTTTTGGTCACTCTGTTGACCTTTCCGTAGTCAATACACACACCGAATGCATTATCTGATTTAAGCTCAAAAATACTTTGTGAACTCCGCTTACCTGCACTACGTTTTATTTAAATCATTCTCTTCCAAATATTGAATTTCGTTTTTCAAATATTCTTTTTTGCGAGGATTCGCCTTGTCAAGAAGCTTTTTCACAGATATAGAATAGGTTTATTTCGCCTCTAGGTTCATAAAGATTATGCTTATAATTCTTTGAAATTGTATATTATGTCAAATTTAAAAAAATTAATGTGAACAAGTATATAAGAGTATATTAATTACGTTAACACATTGCTCGCGCGGATTGATAAAGTGCGCGGATTGATACAGGCAAAATATTTTTCAGCGGGCTCTGCCCAACCAAACCTGATAATAAATAACCTGATCTTCCAAACAACTTGCTTTTTATACATACTTGCTTTATTTACTCGTAATGCATTTAAAACGGATTGGGTCTGATGATTATATTGACGAGTTCTCCAAAAAGTTTGACATTTTTAGTTCAACAATATATGTGTTGCTTCATTTGACCTCTGATAGTCTGGTGTATCTAATTTTCGTTCCACGCATTAACTGAACGACTGGGCCAAATCCGATTAATACTTGGAAGGAATGTTCGTTTGGACACTTGATATATCAAACTGTACCCTGATTGGGTTCCGCAGCGAAAAGAGATTTGTATACAACCAGGTTGCAAAAGAAACTATGTCTTCAGATTAACAAAGCAAAAGTAAATTCTTTTTGAACTTTTTCTGACGTTTGTTTGCAGGTTCTTATTACAGAAATGTAGTTTATAGTTAGTATTGAGGATAAACAGCTGGCAAAATGGACTGACCTCATCAACATTTTCTGCATCATAACCCCTGTTTATTCCTGTCGGATTTGCATTCGTGTTTGGTGTACAACTTTACATTAACAAGATTTAGATGAATTCACTTATCAGCACGTTTAACAATGACTCGAAGAAATTTCCATTTCTCAAGTACTGAACAAACTACTTGCTCTAGATTAAAGAAAATATCTATTTTAATATCCTTGGAGTTTAGTTATCACGCAAGAATAATGTTCTACAGTGACTTTAATGCATCTTATACCTATCATTGTAACAGAAACAGGGCCATCGTAGAAGAAAACGTCACTCAGTAGACATGTGTATGTGTGTAGCATTACTTTCTCGAAATTGAATCTTTAGCATGCAGTCTTTTAAACTAAAATTACATAACTTTCTTAGAGTTCCTTTCTTAATTTTCATTTCTTGATTCTTTTTTTCCCTTTAATGAAAGCTGTCCAGATTTGACATCAGAGAGTTACAAAGTACAGTTGATGAGCTGCTTATGCGAATTTGACTTAATGGTTCCATCAAATAACCTTACATATTCTTTGCAACATGAAAGAACAACAAAAAAGAAGTCTTTTCACATATTTAGGTATTATAGATAAAATCGGAATAGAATGTGATTCCAATGTTCATTTACATGTATTACTCAGAAACAAGAAACGTGAATGGAACTTAGAGCTTTATGCCTTTCAGACTGGCATAGAAAGCTGCCCTTCTGTTTTCATTTGTGTTTACTCCTTAGGAAAGTAATGTGCATTATTCATTATTGGTGATGTTCCCTGACTTCATATATATTTCTATCTCCCGGAACATATATTTGAAAATCATGCTGCTGATGTTATTTGTAAAACATTTAAATGGCTTTAAGTTTTTATAGCTTTTTTCCTTGATAAATAATCGTGTTCGATAAAATAAGATAATGGTAGAATAGTTTCATCATCTAGGTTTGCCTCTTCGTTGAAAACAAAAAACCCTTTGGGGGGGGGATTTTTTTAAAACAGTGTCTGGCTTTAATAATCACTCATACCACTTTGCACGGATGTTTATTACATGTTGTCTTTTTTACAGTTATAGCCTAAGATGACAAAGGAAAGTGAAAACGATTTTCGTAAGCGTATGAAGCTATATCCGTCTCATTTTGACCTGGACATAAGATTCGGATCCACCACAGTCAACAGGAGGAATATTATCGGAAAACTGTGCGATCAGATGAGAACAACTGGATTTGATCTCGATTCCGAGTTGACCAGAACATTGAATTTTCTATCATACATCCACTCGCGCCTTCATGAGTACCAGGAAGCAAAGGATTATGTAAACAATGCTTTGTCTAAAAGACCAGATGATGTCATGGCGATCTCCAATCAAGCCTGGATGCATTGGAGGAGAGACGAGAAATTTGAGGCATGGTCCATACTTGATAAACTTGAAAAACTAAAAGATAGGCTTGATTTGATAATTGTAGCGAAAGGAGAGCAGGCATTTGCATACTCCAGGTTCGGACCCAAATATTATAAGAAAGCGATTGACTTGTATAAAGATGTTATTACCGCAGCTGCCCAATGTGAAATTGAAGAAACATACCTACACTTATGGCAGTTCGGTCTAGGTTTGATCTTAAAAAGGCAACTCCATATTGGAAACGTATTTATCTACGACCATGTATCAGAATGTGTTCGGAGCATGAACGATGCATTTGATGCTTTTTATAATGTTGCTACTAAAGCTAAAACGATAAAGATCAAAGCACGAAGTTGGGTTGCTCTTGGAGAACTCTCTTACTCCGTTCATAACAACGATATGTTCTCTCCCGAAAATAAAGAAGGTCTACCAAAGGAGATTACTTGCAAAAACCTAATAAGTTTTTCGACAGGGCTTATGAGATATGTGATGACGATGTTTATGTCCTTGAAAGGTGTGGAAAACATGCACGGTATTGGAAAGACTATGACCAATCAATAAAGTTACTCAAAAAAAGTGTTAAGATCAGGGAAACGTCGTTTGGACACCATCATTTGGCAAAAACGCTGACATCTGTGTTAAACAGAGAGATATCAAAAGCTTCAAATGGTAGTGCTGATCGCTTGCCAAGTCAACAATTCCATAATATTGTCTGGGAACAGAAACGTGCAAAAAGAAAACTGTTTCCGGAAACTGCCGAGAATTCTACAAACAGAAATAAATACAATATTGGTGATGGTAAAGACCTTGCAAATATAAGCAGAAATATTAATAGAAACCAAGGGGAGAAAGAAACGTCAAATTATTTTTCAGAGAATGATCTCAAACATTTTCCTGATTTGTCGATTTCAGACAATGAACCCAAAGAAAAGGTACACGAAACAAAAAGAATAGGTAAATCCCAGTCTCACGATGGTACTCATGAGAATTACGGAGTATTTGTGTGCGACAGAGAAGTGGCTGAAAAAAGCCAAGGCTGTTCGCAAGATACCTCTTTTCCGGGGTCATTGATATCTCAGCAGCACAAAGTCGAAAAATTTATGAGATCCCCGCGACATGCATTGACCTATTCACCTAATGATCAGCGAGTCACAGAAATCCTGCATCATTTAAACAAAGCAATACAATGTTCTCCAGCCAACTGTACCGCCTTATATGACAAAGGTATTGTGTTACGAAATTTGGGTAGGTTGGAGGAGGCAGTAGAATTGTTTATTGAAATCAGAAGCAAAACGGAATGTTCGCCATTGCAGGTTGTCTTCTGCTTGGAACAGCAAGCCTTATATCGACAAAGACAAGCCGAATTGGAAACACAACCTCTTAAAATGGAGGCCCAGCAAGACGACGTGAAACATTTGCTTTTTAAGGCAATAGAAGCAGCCGCTGATATTGCAGCTCGTGTTCCACGCTTCCAGCCGAGGGGAACAGCTATTCCTTCTCTCAGGGAGAAGCTCGTCATTCAAAGACAAAGTGAAAGGTTTAAGAAGATAACTACCTTAAAGGAATTCGCTACGCTGTACAATTTGATTGGAGAGTATGGACAGGCTTTACCTTTTTGGAAAGAGATCTTCGAAATGAGTGAAGAGGCCGCCAAAGATTCGAAAATCATATTACCCATGGCAACAAGCTATGTAAAACAGAAAGACTTTCGGAACGGTCTTTTATTATTAAATCTAATGGAATCATCGTGCTCTAGGCTGACTAGTGAGGACAGAAATATCTACCTTGAAGCGTACCTGGGAGGTGCCCTACATGCATTGGAACAGGGTGATGATGAAAAGGCGAAAGAAAGATTCAAAAGAATCATTCGATTTTGTAGCAGGAGGAGAAATCTGTCTGAGGACGACGAGGTAGACTGTACTTACGATATGCACATCCAGACGTCAGAAAATGCAGAAGAAATTGGCCGAAGCCTCTATAACTTTTTTACGAGGACATGTGGTTTGAAGGTATCACTAAATTGCAATCAAACCGCCGAGGAAGTTAAATACGATGGGCAGTATGAAGGAGTAAATGACATCATGGAGCGAAGCTGTCTCATTGTTTTGCTTCTTGACTCTGATAACATCAGTATGATTATTAATAGAAGAATTAAATATGTTTATTTGGGTCCAGGTATTGGAATGTCCTAAGTGAATTATACATAATCCACGTTATTGTTTTGTAAACATCAGGATCATTCTTGAAGGTTATTTTCCATGAGGTAATGAGTTTTTGTTGAAAATGCTAATTGTGACCCGAGGTCAGGTAGAGAACTATATATATATATATATATATATATATATATATATATATATATATATATATATATATATATATATATATATATATTGTAACTGAGAGAATTTCATCATTCGTGCTTTAACATCTAGCACTTTCAAGTTGTATTATGTTGTGTCCAATTAGGATGAATTTTATTTCTTCAAATTATTGAATTCAAGTGATTATTTTCTCTGAAAATACAAACAAGTGCTCTGATAAAATTCTTGGGTTGAGACATTCACTGTGTATAGTGAATTCCAACCTGGAATTATATTTCTGTGCTTCAACAAAAGACTGTTGGCACGTCAGCACACTAGGAGCTGTAACAGACACATCGTCGCCGTCAGTTTTTGGATTTATTCTGGACTTGTACTGACTTTTATTCAGGACTTTAAAATATATAATACTTGTGTCTGTAATTCTTGGATTATTTTGGGATTTAATTCGCAATACGGTAATTTCTTTTCTCTCATTTTCACTTTGAATTCTCGAGAATAAATTATTTGTTAAATTTTACAAAGCTTGTTGTCTTTCACTCTTTCCTTTTACTTATTTTAAGAGCATACACTCGTAACATCACATAAGTCCAAAACAGAAAAAAAAAAACGAATGAAATACACGGAAACTGTATATTTCATAGTTTGGTACACAGACGTTATATTTGAACGAGTGGCGTAGCCACAATTTAAAATAAGTTGACAGTGCAACAACACTTTTGATGGTGACGAAAATACAATTTTTATTAATGAATGATTCAATGAAAAAGACTATGATTCGTGCGCCAACAAAATCCAAATGTTGGATATTTAACACAATATGCACGAACCAGATAATATTGCGATTTAAATGAATGGGTACTGATATGCAAGAAAAAAACTTAAATAGTAAAAGGATACCATGATTAATGATTCAAAGTGATTCCACACAAACAATGGAAAAACGATTTACGTAAACATTGACAATTTCATCGCAAATAGTAATACGTGATAGAGTTCACTCAAATAATGATGTATGTTATGTTTCACTCAACTAATGACATATGATGTGTTTAACTCAGTTAATGAAATATGACTTGAGTTTTCACTCAAATAGTGAAATATGACGAGTTTTCACTCAAATAGTAAATATGATATGAAACATTGGGACATATATATTGCGGAGTCGAACACAAATCCGAAAGGTCTTCTCAGCCCCAACGCTCTGTCGAATGGTTGAGGAGCCACCACGAACGGTCTGCTCCTCCTGGTCTGCCTAAAGATCCGTAAAATCTCTTGTTCTCTGCAGACCCCGTGGTCCAGAAGCCTTGGTTCTTCACTGCGTGATGATCTTATCTTTTTTTACGAGCCAACGTCAACACCGACAGCAGCACACTATCACTCCGTCCCTCCTTCACTCCTTCGGCACTAAACTCAGTATTCACCAGTCACCGGCCATCAATCAATCAAATCACCAATCAGTCAGCTGAAAATATAATATTCGAATCCGTGTACTATAAATGACACGGTCATGTATAACAGCACGTAATGACATCATGTACTGTACACTTGAGTTGATTTTATATAAATTATATTATCGGGATTACTATACAAGGTGATAATCAGGTTCAGAAGTGAACCTGTCTCTGATAAGAATCTTGTAGTACTTAACGTAACACCTTCTCTTCCTTAATACATTTAGCATTATTGCGAATATAATCGTTCTATCAAATTACATACACGTAAATTAGGAAACAGACTATAACATTGCATCATATGACACAAGTCGGAATTACCTAAAATACAAGATAAATGTGATAGTAAAACAAATATATTCTATAATACAAACAGGAAAATAATATTTAACTCACATCCCTCTTCAGCTGGAGATCGCGCGTCATCAAGTGGACTGCTCACTGACAAGACTCTTCGTAATGTGATGAGCTAATTTATACACAGACCATGTAGCCATACACTGCCTGTGCGCTCAAGGTATGTCGGTTTTCCGATCGTAAGCACTTTGCTCGTGCAGCATGAGATGAACCGAACACACCATTTCAAAATAGAATGCAATATACGTAAACCACTCTCGCGTAACGCTCTACACAAAACCGAAACCCGAGTACATGTATTTAATCCAAATAATAAATAAACGATAGATATTTACAACTGACAGTCTAATTTTTTTCAAAAGAGTCATTATATCCTGTTATTCTGTTGGAAAATTTATGGAATTTTCTATTGATTGAATTTCAGTGTGTCCAGTATCGTTTAGGGCTTTTCGAACTCATGATTCCGATTTTATCTTGCATTTTACATAGTAGTTTTCTTATAGATTCCGGTCTCCTTTTTCAAGTTAATGAAATTGTGTTTATTATTATGACTAGAAAATACTCTTCAGGGCAAATAGTATCTATCAAATTAATTTTGCGCGTATCTGATTGAAATATTTTCATTTAAGAAAATTTATTTTATCAGAATTCCATTTTTCTCTATTTTGCTAATTTTAGAGTTGTGTAATATTTGTCCAAGAAACTTATGTCGTCAAAGGCTAATGACAAGCAATATCTGACATGCATGTGTTACAATTTTTCTAATATCAGAGTCGGTCAAAGTCTCAACGAGATACTTTGGAGCTTGCAATAAGATAATCTTTCTTTTTGCTAATATATTGGCTAGTCGTCCGTTATTGAGTAGAGTTTCGGCCTTGAGAAGGCTGTTGATATTGTCGACCAGGCAAGTGATCAGTTCAATAGTAACATATTTGATATAGTGGACCAGGCAAGTGATCAGTTCAATAGTAGTCTATTTATATAGTGGACCAGAAAGCCAGTGTGGATTCCGGAAAAAACGTGGGACCATCGACATGGTATTTGCTGCGAGGCAGCTACAAGAGAAATGTCAGGAGCAAAACGCAGACCTTTTCTCCATCTACGTGGACTTGACAAAGGCCTTTGATACTTTCAGCAGAGAAGGCTTGTGGAAGGTAATGGCCAAATACGGATGCCTGGGAAAATTTATATCCATGGTGCAGCATTTCCACGACGGCATGCAGGCACGAGTCCAGGACAATGGACAGACATCTGAGCCATTCCCAGTAACCAATGGCGTCAAGCTGGGTTGTGTTCTGGTACCGACACTATTCGGTCTATTGTTCTCCGCCATGCTGACTAATGCTTTCAGAGACGGAGATGTTGGAGTCGGCATCAGGTACCGTACAGATGGAAAACTGTTCAACCCCAGGAGGCTTCAAGCGAAAACCAAGGTTATGACAGACATCATCAGGGGTTTCCTATTTGCTGATGACTGCGCCCTCAACGCTGGCTCAGAAGCCGACCTGCAACGCAGCGTTGACAAGTTCTCCAGCTCCTGCACAAGCTTCGGTCTCACCATCAGTACCAAGAAGACTGAAGTCCTGTATTAGCCTGCCCCTGGAAAGCCCAATGTTGAGCCCAACATCACCGTCAACGGCCAAAAACGCAACGTAGTGAACCGCTTCACCTACCTTGGCAGCACACTGTCACAGAGCGTAACTATTGACGACGAGGTGAACCTCCGCATTACCAGAGCCAGCGCATCTTTCGGCAGACTGTATACCAACGTCTGGAATAGAAGAGGCATCAGCATCTAGACCAAACTAAAGGTCTACAGGGCAGTTGAGCTCCCCACACTACTTTACGCATGCGAAAAGTGGACGGTGTACCAACGCCACTCCAGGAAGCTGAAGCACTTCCATACAACAAGTCTCAGGTAAATCCAGAACATCAAGTGGCAGGACAAGGTTCCAGACACTGAGGTACTCACCCAAGCTGATCTCCTCAGCATCCACACCATCCTGATGCAGTCTCAGCTACGCTGGGCAGGACATGTTGTACGCATGCCAGACCACCGGCTGCCTAAGAGACTCTTCTATGGCGAGCTACAGCAAGGACAGCGATCCCATGGAGGTCAGAAGAAACGCTTCAAAGACAATATGAAAGCTGCATTGAAAGCGTTCAAAATAAAACCTGATTTCTGGGAGCAAGCAGCCAGCGATCGAGTCACATGGCGTTCCTCCGTGCACAAAGGCTCTAAGTTGTGTGAATCTAGCAGGACAGCAGCAGCGGAGCTGAATAGGCAAGCCAGAAAAGCGCGTGCCATCAACCCTCCTGGAGATGTCTCACTCATCCCTTGTCCTTTATGCAAACGAACCTTCCGTGCAAGGATTGGCCTTATCAGCCACCTGCGCACACACAGAACAGAACCAGCCCCTACAACCCTCGGATGACTAGAGTGATCCGCGTCGACTTGACGGACGAACGAAGAAGAAGAATATAGTGTACCAAGCAAGTTATCAGTTCAATAGTAGCCTATTTATATTATGGACCAGGCACGTGCTCAGCCCAATAGTAGCCTATTGATTTTATAGACCAAGCAAGTGATCAGTTTAATAGCAGCCTATTGATATAGTGGACCAGGCAAGCGATCAGTTCAGAAGAAGGAAATAAATCATCAAATTTGTAGATAGACATAGGTTACAGTTAAAATTAATTACAATGTATAGTTTATTCTGTGCTCAGTGTATAAGACGTAGATTAACTAGCAAAGCATCTGTTAGTGAGGTTCCTGACAAACGTGTCAATGAGCAAGCCAGATGGAGAACTGAGGGAACGAAAGATGTTTGTGTTAAAGACCGGCTGGAGATCACGTTGTGTTTCTTTCAATGCCAGACCCTGATTCATTGCAGTTAATGGGTTTATTGGATTTCAGAAATATAGGCATTTGATGTATGTTTCTTTGTTTACATGAATTTCCTGACAAAATCTTTTTGCAGTTGAATAAATTCACCAGTACGTTTTTCTTTATCTAATATCCCAGACTAGCTTTGTGTCCAGTATTGGGCAGAAATAGACCTTCATACGCACTGAACCGACCGTTTTGAAATGAATATATTCCATTATATAGTTAGCTTATCCGTTGTTCTGACTTCATTTCATCTGTTCATATCTTTTAATACGCGATAATGTGAACACAAAGGCGCTGCTGTAGCTTTGTAAATTCGTCCCTGCTTTATTGTGTAGTTAGGCTTTATATATGCAAATTACAGAATTATGTTCGCATGTCAGAGGAAGATGAAGTCTGATGTACAGACATACACACACAAGGACATACGTAAGATATTAATGCAATAGCAATGTACACAATTTAAATGAAGCAAATGGAAAACAACACATATTCATTCATAAAATCATTTAGACTTGAAACAAAGTAAAATTAAAAATAATGCTGGAATTAACGTTGTTTGTTTACTCACGGAATTACGTAAATGCTTTTGTAAATGTCTTTTGAAGCTAATGTACTCGACCATCGATCCTTGTCTTTGAATAGATGATTTCTTCTATTTTCCATCATATTTTCTTTTTAATTTTCATTTGATACGTAAACTAAGAAATAGCTCACGAGGAAATATTTCAAACTGGCGTTGAGTATGCCACCAACCAGGTGAAATGGCTCGCATTATGGAAGAAAATTCATATTTTGTTTCACAATGTTATAAATGGTCAATCACGCATAAATATGTGTGTGTGTGCTTGTGTGTGTCTGTGTGTCTGTGTGTGTGTGTGTGTGTGTGTGCATTGAAGTCTTTTTCAATAAATATTTTGGTCTGACCATCTTTCGAAAATTATGAAAGTACCATTTATTGCGATTGCACCTGAGTAGTCAATGACAGAATCAGAACGGCGGCAGACGCTGGTGTACAAGAACATTATAAACGTTCAACTTGTTCGTTTTACGTGTATCACACGACTTTAAATCATTTTGAAACTGCTCATGATAGATTACATACATGCCCTGAAATAGTTGGAAAAATCCAAATTCAAATATTGTCGACATTTAAGACTTTAACGTGCTGGGGTAAGGGAGATAAATCTTAAAGAAGAGTGATTCTTCACGATGACATTATTTCCCTTTGACCATATGGCAAGGACACCACCACACCGTTTACTTGTCTGAAGAAATGTGTGTATATACGTATGGATTTACTTCAGCACAAGCATAATTATATAGTGCTGATTAAATGCAATGTTCCGAAAAGGTAAAACTGGAACAATTTTAGAAAATTAAAGCCTTTCCAACAAACCTAACGAAATAATGTTTGACAAGAAAAAAGATTAAAAAAGTTTAAACACCGCATTATTTTAGAAATTTAAGATTTATTTTCGTGGTACAATATCAAAGAGTTTTTCAAGTAAGTTCGCGTCAGAATACTACTGTTGCACATGATGTGAGTAGATGCACTAGACAATAATGTGTTCCACTGTTAGTGGTCACTGGCAGGATGATCTGCAATCGAATCAGCATGCATTCAGTCGCAATTCCATCACGCTATCCACTCAGCCACGTTGGCTCCTGACTGCATTACCCGCCTCTTTTAGGCGCGCAGAAGGTTCAGTTCTTCAACGAGATAAATAGTAGTAGTAGTATTTGTTGCTGTTGTTGTTACTGATGTTGTTATAACAGCAGCAGTAGTAATAATGGTAGTTGTAGTAGTAGTTACAGCGGTAGCAGCAGTAGTATAACTAACAGAATAATGGTTTAGGTAGTAATAAAAATCGGCATGGTGAAGGCTGTGTTGATATTTGGATGGAGACGGATTGAGTACGTGGGGGAGGGGTGTCAGAAATGAGATAGCAAGCTCTGGTTACGTTTTACATTAACCTTGTATGGAACGGTGTTTTTGAATCTCCTGGGCCTTACCTTCTCCGGTAAAACACCTCGTTTCCCAGAACACCTGCATAAAATGCATCGTTAAAACCCTGATACATATCGGTGATTAGCCAACATTTAGATTATTTGTGACAGAGTCATCTCCCTTTCGCGTACAATATGATAAGGGAACAGCGGCTTAAGTTTTCTCAAGAATATCATACAAAGACTTTCACGCGTTATGTCATAAGCTTGACGGAGTTAACGTCGTTCTTGTTCTATAATAATTCCTAACTTGATTAGTTTATCAAAAAGATTAGAATACCTATTTTGAACAATCATACAACAGCGCGTGTGATGTGAAGACAAAGCCATAGGGGTGGGGGTAGAAGACTTCGACATAGATCAGTAATACAATTCCATATTCGCTAATATCATTCTACTCCTAGGATACTGGTGATGTGTAGGCACGCCATATTAATGATGATGTGTACACACGACATATTAAATAGAGTATTGATGTGTAGGCACGACATATTAACTAGGACACTGGTGATGTGCAGGCACGTCATATTAACTAGAGTACTGATGTTGTGTAGGCACGACATATTAACTAGAATACTGATGAACAATATATTAACTAGGGTACAGGTGATGTGTAGGCATGACATACTAACTAGAGTATTGGTGATGTGTATGCATGACATGTTAGCTTGAGTACTTGTGATGTGTACGCACGACATATTAGCTAGAGTATTGTTGATGTGTACGCACGACATGTTAACTAGAGTACTTGTGATGTGTACGCACGACATACTTTAAAGAAAGAACTGAACATGACATCGAAAGGAGCATGCTATCCCAAGCAAATATTTTTAGATCCAGGCGTACGCAGCTGCTTTTTTGGTTACAGGTAGCCACTCCACTGTCTAACAGATGTAAGTTTAAAGAAACTGGGCATATTAAATGAAATGAACTGTAACTGCAGTTTACTACAGTACCGATGAGAAGACAGGGTTGTTGATCCATATTGTATATGTCATTTAGACACGAAATATAGGAGAGAATTAACAAAGCACTGGTGCTTAAGCAATGGTGTGTTAAGCTCTTTATTTTATTTGTTTGGTGGAATTAAAAGCTTTGTTTGGTATGTGATTAAACGAAAACAAAAAGATGTTGAAAAGTGAGAAATATTTTACGGAATAACTCATAAAAATAATTACCACGAATTCACAAAAATAGCTAAATCATAGCTTTTCTGGCTGGTCACGTATGGGTGATCTGAAGGTCACGTATGTGTGAACTGAAGGTCGGGGTGTTCACAAGATAGGACATCAGATTTCGCATATTGTCTCGTTTTGATTGTTTCAAGTTTCCATATTGTTTTCCTCCATTCCTGGAAATTAGATCATGGGGAACTGTCTTCCAATGACGATTACAATTTACTAACTAAACACAAAACAAATATAAATATTGCTTGCTTAAAGGAAAACAGCGGTGCAGATTTTTTCAAGCTTGGTTGAATCGACTGGAAAATAAATGAATGCGAGCGCAGAAGAAGCAAGATTTCATATCTCAAAGAACTATTAAATTAGGACGAAATGGAAATTTTCAAGGTCATAAGGGACATTTACATGAATAAGAGACAAGACAGAATCAAATTGCAAACGAAACATTATAATTGTTCGTGGTAAAATTCTTCTCTTGGACGTGTTCCAACAAAATAATCATGTCTCATGTGGTTCTTGTCGTCATATCTTCACAGAATTACAGTCTCCCTGCACGGTGATATAACGCTGAGCACTGGTCATTATTAGGGTTACTGTTCAGTCGTCTGTTATTACACGAACTGAAATATAATTTAAAATTAGCCACTTATTAGTGTTCATTTGTAACCAGATACGTTGGACGTTAGTTATGGATATAGATCGCAACGGAAATAATAATAATCTACCCAGGGAGGCTTATCTGTCCACAAACTATAAAATTTAGTTGGGTATCATTCCATATATTTAGCCATCATCCTGCATTAGTAGTCAAATGGCATTGATACGTTAGAAAGCATCATCCTGCATTAGTAGTCAAACGGCATTGATACGTTAGAAAGCATCATCCTGCATTAGTAGTCAAATGGCATTGGTACGTTAGAAAGTATCAACCCGCATTAGTAGTCAAATGGCATTGATACGTTAGAAAGCATCATCCTGCATTAGTAGTCAAATGGCATTGATACGTTAGAAAGCATCATCCTGCATTAGTAGTCAAATGGCATTGATACGTTAAAACACAGAGCCTCTCGATTAAAATTGTTTGAGCATATACAGACTAATAAAGAACGAAGTCATTCACATGCCACCATTGCCAAGGGAGATAAAAAAAAAAAGACATATTGTTCCTTGATTTATTTTCTTTGTTGCTGGATATTACATTGGTGCTCTAACGAAATTTGTATTAAGTCTGAAATGTTTCTAAACGTGATGACTAACTGAGAATAATTTTATCCCTTATTTGGCAATTTATCTTTTAGGGCGATCGGTCCACCGATTTCTTCTTCTTTATAACTCATTAGTTCCATTTATTATCCAGTCATATTCCTTCGTCATTCTAAAGTGAACGCACAGTGTCATCAAACTGACTATATTAATCTCACAGTGCTCTGGACCCCGCCAAAGAAGAGCATCATGGATATGATTTATCACGTATCCTGTAAAATGACCTACAGGAAAACCGATTATTTTTCCCATGAGTTTTATTATGGCAAAAATTAATAAGCAATTATTGCAATGATTTATTGAAACAATTTTGTAACGTCCAAATTTTGTCTGTAAATTTGTTAGTTTCCCTGAACTAATATTCAAAAACGAAATCATCTCTTTAGCTGAGTTCGACAAAATCGTGTAACGTTCAGTAGTCTAGAAAATTCGACCAAACATATTGATAACGTGTTTATGTCGACTTCAAAATGCTAACTGCCCTGAAAACACTTAAATATAAATTTATCCGAAAACATTTGGAAAGGATATATATTACGTACATCCGCCCTTTACTAGATTGCGCTGATGTTGTATGGGATGATTGTTCGGCCAATCTAGTTCAAATTAAAAAAATTACAATTAGAAGCAGTTGGAATTTGGACTTGGCTTACTAAAAGTGTCCCTTGCCATAAGATTTATGTAGAAATTGGTTGGTTTACCTTGACAGATAGGCGAAAGTTTCAGAAACTGTTACTTTAATAAAATTGTATAAGGAGTCTCTCATTCTTATCTTGCTGTCCTACTACACCTGTTCGTAAGATAAACAGGTATACTCTAATAAATAGGAATAACTTTTAATTGCATTTATGCCAGACTCTAAATAAGCAGACATTCATCCATACACTCGTGTTTGGAAATTACTCCCAGATTCATTAAAAGGTGAAAATAACTTTTCTAACTTCAGAAGTAAAATTTAGGCTAAGACGACACAAGTGACTACCCAATTTTTCATTGGATACTAGGATTAAAAATAATTGGTGTGATTTACATTACGATTTTTATTCTAACAGTGGCGTTCTGAGAGTAAATGGCACCCGGGGCGACGATGATGACCCAAATGGGTTTTGTGCCTGTGGTTTTGGTGCCCACACCAAGTTAGCCTCCCCTCCCGCCACCGCCTACTTCTGCTTGTTTGCTATATGGAGAAATACGAAGAAGATGCTTAGCGACCTTTCTATGTATATATACGACTTTAGACAAATGTAGGTCCTTTATATAAAATGATATTAGTAAAATTCTGATGACAAATTTAGCAATGTTTACTCTTAAAGCCTTAAAGACTAGAGAAACCGTTTTACCAACGACATTTGCTACATTAGACTTTAGACCAATATCACAAATCTTGCTCCACAAGTTTTAGGGTTACCCTTAAATCGGTTTGTTCGATTACTTTGTAGTATATACTTGTATCTCACCTATATCCGAAAAAAGAAATAATTATTACTGTCATGTATATTACTTCTTATAAATACGATGTTCTCTTGTTACGTACTATAACATCTTTTTGTACCGCATGATGTATGGATATGCATCATGGGCCAGTGGCCTATATTACAAATAAACACTATTACTGTTATTATTATTATTATTATTATTACCTGTTTCACAGGGTCTTGTTGTTATTGTGGCAATTTTGTTGTTATCTGTTATCTGGATACTTCTGTATTATTCTATCTAGAAAACATCTTAAACATGTTTGGTGTTTGGAGTGTCGTTCTGAGTACATCTTTAGCATGTTTGGTGGTTAGAGTGTGTCTATCTGGCTTTAGTTATATTCAAAGAGTTTTTAGGATGCCTCGTAATTTTACTGTAATATCTCCAAGTGTGCCTACCAGAGTGTGTTCGATCTCTACGTTTTTTGTCACAGTACTCTTACCATGTAACAGTGTTTGTTCTATTAGTAGTAGTAGTAGTAGTAGTAGTAGTAGTAGTAGTAGAAGCATGAGCAGTAGCAGAAGCAGTAGTAGTAGTAGCACAGGATAGACCACCAAAACAATTTTCAGTTGCGTTTAAATTCCAAGGACATACAAAATAAAACAGAGAACATATACATACTGATAAAAAATAAATATAATGTATGTATAAACCTCAACGTGGCAGTTATTTCGTTCTCAATAATTTAGAAAATTCGAGTACCATCTTATACTTTTACCATTATATCATTTCGAACCTGTTTTATAATACAAAATTGTTTGTCAGACCACATTTTATCAAAATTTAAAATCGTGTTTATGGTAAAGAGATTACCCGGAAATATGACTTAAACACAACACGTAACCAAAATGCCACGGACAGACAGATGAACACTCTATACCCCTTTCCTTTGTCAATGTACGTAATTAAAAGCCCCACCTCTTCATCTTGCAGACTAGGAAATATACAGGGTCTGACCTGCGACGTAAATGCCTACCATACCTCCGAAATCGATAATAATTGACAAATTAAATTTGATGGTAGCCCATGGGCCACCCCAGGCACTGCAGACCATGTGGCCACAGTCGGAATATTTCCAGGTGTCCCGGTGGGCCAGTGTGACCCTGAATACATACATGCTTTAAACTCTGAAGTCACTAGAAGATTAAAATTGGATGCAAATAATGCGTCAGGATCTGCACAACATCAAGTCTATACTGTAGACAAGCTCCAATTATTTGGTCATATTTTAAACCTTTAACTTGTGTAGCATGGATCAGTAAATCCATCCTAATCGCTTATAGGGTGCTTAAGGACCGGATTATAGTTTTACATGGACACAGATTATCCAAGACATGAGGAACTATTCTATATGAGTTCAAGAAGTTTGGGAACCATTCGGCATTCGGTAGTTCGTGTTTGTTTGGTGTTTAACTGAGTTTAACGGAGTTTAACGAACCATAATAAGACCAACAAGAGTAAAGTGTCTTGCCCAGAAACATACCGCAATAACTGTCGCCAGCAAGAATCGAATTCCAAACACTGAGCTTGCGACTCCAGCATGCAAACCACTGAGCCTCCTCGATTGTCTCGACAATGCTGTTTAATATATTTGGTCATCGTGTGCTGCTATAATACAGTTAATGTTCAATATTTCATCTGCCTTAAATTATTGATTTTTATAAAAGTGAATTTGTCTTGAATAATTCAAAGATGACATTGGCTTCTTATCACAGCCTATAAAGCACTTAAGTCACTCCCGGGTCAAATGGATTGTGACCGGGTTCAATATAATATCACTGAAGCAAAGATAACGTTGAAAAAACTAACACCCATCCTGTTGAATCTATTTCCTGTACAAACAACAAAATGAAAAATGATAATTGCGTTTGAAAATGTAATTGCTAGTTTTTTGATCGCCAGGAAATAGAACGTAAGGAAAGACATGTGTAAATTTGATGAAACAGAAGTTCTGCTTTGCTAAGAGCTAAGGCTGTTTGGTCAATTGGGTATTTTCAGAATCTTTGCAATAATAGCATCATTGTGATAGTACTATGTGCCATTTCTAATTTTGTAATTATTGTTTTTAATCGTGCTCAAATTCAACGGCAGTTTTTAATTTGCAAGTTGTAGTTACCACTCTTACGTACACATTTGCTATTATCTTTTTATGCGTCGCGAAAGCATTGCATATCC
>JAECUM010070806.1:0-10001 GCA_016617855.1 Megalonaias nervosa | reverse complement strand
TGTGTGTGTAATTAAATTTGTCAATTCAGACTAAAATACGACTCCAACGTTACAAAACACCATTCATTCTGGTAGAACTGTGTTATCTGTATTTTGTCTGACCTGATGGAAATTTAGAAAATCAGAATCATCTAAAGTAGCTACTTAAGCCATCTATCCAACACATAAAAAGGCATGCCGAATATATACAGTTAGTAACCCTCTTTATAGCTTAAATATAACTCTCATACATACTACAGAATGTGGACAAGACTTCGAGCAGTATGACTCTAAACAGAACATTAAAAACTCAAAAAACTGAAACATGGCGGAAACCACAGACGGGAAAAGTGGTATGTTAGCGCATACCACCAGCACTATGTACATGCCACGTAAATTGGTTGATTTAAAATATATGTCATAATTAAAATATACGACATGGATAATATTGAACCAGGCAACATGATATATGCTATATTAACATTAGAATCAGGTATATGCACAAAAATAAATATGAAAATACTACTACTGCTACTACTACTACTACTACTACTACTACTACTGCTACTACTACTACTACTACTACTAATAATAATAATAATAATGATAATAATAATAATAATAACAATAATAATGACAGTAAATAAATCAATAAATAAATAATAATAAATAATAATAAATAATAAAGAAATACATATTTGGTCTCAATCGTCAGAATGAACGAGATGATATGAAGTAGGGATACTTCGAGACCTTGGGGCTGAGACCTATTCATTAAGTCAGATCAAACGAATAATTTTATCCCTACTCAGGACAAGTTAGGAATGCGTTTTTATTTATATTATACATACCCTCTTTTAAATTTTTTAAATAATTCAAAGCTTTACACTATAAACGAAATTGCAAATAAATTGGCATTTGCAAAATTTGATTATCTGATTCTAAAAGTATCGATGTGTGGACGTCCGATAGACACCAAAGTAGTTAAGTGTGTGACAAGGAAACAATGATTAAAGATGCACGTGTCGAAAGACCGATTAACAATGTAGGATTAACTGGAAACGTAATTAAAATTAGAACGTTTTGCATACAATTTCGTAACATTTCACTCACCTTAAATTGTGCTAAGCATCACCCATTTCAGCTTGACGTTGAAGCATCTTGTTTAAAATAATTTTATCAGCCATATTTCATTGGAACGGGATTTAGATATGCATATACAATTTTATTTCCCAAAGCAGCAGTAGATGATGATAATACTGTTAATGTTGATTATTCATTATCATTATTATTATTATTATTATTATTATTATTATTATTATTATTATTATTATTATTATTATTATTATTATTATTATTAATAGTAGTAGTAGTAGTAGTAGTAGTAGTAGTAGCAGGAACAATAGTGGCAGCATCATACATTACCATGCTTTTCTTATGTTTGTCAGAAAATTGTTGAGAAAAATATTGAAAATTAAAATAAAGCAAATATTATTTTATTAAGGATGACCACTGAAAAGGGTCAGATTAAGCATATGCCGTTATTACAAAATTCTTGCTTAGTTTACGCAGTCTGAAATAATACGTATATCTGATGAAGTTCTCACGTCGATTAACTCTGCCTTGCCAAAAGTGAAATGTTACATAATTCGTTATAAATTTTCCATGTTTATTTAAAATAATTTTTGTTTAATAAAAGTCTATGTCAGCTGAGCAGAAAACGAGAAAACAATCCCGTCGTTTGAACCTCTATAACTGATATTAATGTTACAAACAAGGAGTGTGCATACCACCGTATTTGAATGACATATATTAATTTTTGCAGTTATGTTTTTCAATATCTAAGTCGAGGAACAAATTAGATCGAGTGAATGGAATAAACTCATTAATTCAAGTAATTCTTATCACTCTATAAAAATAGAATTGTACTCGCCATGGCGCTTTGCTAGTTCTAGAAATACGCTTTAGAAATAGAACATTACATACATTTTATAAATTCAGTCTTGGAAAATGTTTTCAGTTCCATGGATAAATATTCACTTTAACACAAGTTACTTCTAGTCTCATTAATGATTATTTATCACAGCAACAATTGAATTGTAATTATTGAGAGTGATACATAATTATATATTTCGTCTTGTTTTGATACATTCATTTTGCGTAGTAAATTTGTCATTATTACCTGCACTGTTTTATCGTATATATTGAACTACTTAATAGCGAGTTACTGTTTCATCTTACTTAAGCGCGAATTACTGATTTTATTCTGACGATTGTCCTTTTTAACTTTAGTAGCCGGATTCATCTTCATATGCAGAACAAAACGTCTGTGGTAAGGAAAACAATTTGTCTTCAAAAATTATTATTTTCCATAAGGAAGTTTAGTCGCCATATTAACAGTGTTTAGACCATGGTGTTTGTTCTCATTCATCGTATTTGAATATGTAATAGTATTGCTTGGTCTTCCACCTCAAACAAAATTCTCATGTGAAATATTGCTTTTAATATTTTGGGTGATTTTTCAATGTTTAATTTTGCAAGAAAGGTAGTGTGTAAACAGTCAACCTCGATTATAATGTACCGATAAAGAATTCAGAAGCGCATTTTCTCCAAATTTTGTTTTATCAGCTTGCCAGGAAGACTATCTGAATTTTAGTGACATAATTTGGAAAAAATAGTTATAGCACAAGAAATCATATAGAATAAAGATATTATTATCTTCTCCCATATTGATGTCATGGCTATTTTCTGTAAACAAAAATAAATATACTAGTAAGAAACTTAAACAGAATATACGAACGCGAATGCATTCCATCATCGTTGAGCACCAAGCCAACATGTTTTCCGTCACATCAGCGGATAATTCGGCATCGTCGTTTTCGACAGTCTTTAACCAGTCAGCATGAGCGTATGTGGTGTAGTGTACATCACTTTGATTAATCTGGAAAGAGTAGTGCCCTATACGTTCAGGTGGGGAAAATGGAAAATGGTCTCAAATCATCATTAACTATAGGCTCTTCTCTGTTTGTATTTTAACAGGGAATTGTAACAGGGAGCACGCGATTTTGCTCATTTGCATGAGAATGGAAATACCATACTTCCATATTCCCATATCATGATGTGTCTAAGTCTGTAATCATGTGTCTGTAAGGTTATATGGGTGGAGAGGCCTCAAAACATTGGATTAATGTTGGTAACATATGCATATATTGAGTGGAAACTCTTTACCGTTTGTTTTCACTCATCCAAGAATAGTCCTATTTTCTAGCAGCAGGGAGGGTGAACCCTACAAATGGGATTCGAGCAAGCGTATCTAAAACAAAGATTTCACACGATAAAGATTTCAAAAAAAAGGTCAATAACGTCAAACTGAAGCCTCTAACTTTCCGTGATGAAATCACCGGGTTAGTTCGCGCTGTTACTTCGGCGTTGACATTCGTTTTTATAAAGTTTTGTGAGTGATCGTTTATGTGCTCGTGCACGCAATTTTTGTTAGCCCACCCTCCCTGCTGCTGTGGATTTTATCCAAATATTGTATCAAGTCCGTTACGATATCTCGACCTCGGATCATGCAAGTTTATTGTTATAAAACCAAATGGAGTAGCTTGTGCTTTTGAAAAAATGTGCTTGAACTTAATCATGCCCATGTCCTCTGAACACCAAGTATAATAAATATTTTGCAGCGTATGATTATCAATTCCGTTAAACACAACTAAAATATTACAGTTATCTCTGATCACTTTTGGATTTTGTGTATAACGCTCTGTAACATAAATCACGTCTGTATTTTTATGTCTACCTCGAGAAAATATCCTAGCTGGATTTGATTGTTTGTCCAGCATCACATCATCGTATACTACTAAATTATTAATACTTCCATGAGGGTCACTGGCCCTGAGGTCATCTACTGATGACGCTTCATCAATATCAGTGATAAAATCGATAACGTCACTGTCTTCATTTAACAATTTTGCATTTTCATTAAAATCTTTAGGTACTTCATAGCATCGCTGATCATCTACACATGGAGGTACTAAATATAATTTATCCCACTTAAGCCATCTCCTGATGAGATTAAGCAATAATTGTGTTTTGCCTGATCCAGATGGACCTATTATTATCATTCTGATAGAATTCGGTAGCGCTGGGTAATGCTTTACTGGTTCTTGTTTTCGTGTCGCAGAAAAGTCAATTATATCCATATAACTTATATTTTGAATTTATATTGTGTTCGATGCCGTGCAGCCACGTCAACCACTGGATTAACAACAATAATAACAAAAAATAAAAAGCGTGCACTGACAGGTACGTGTGCTGAGTGTGGCACAAAAAAATATAAATTTATTTCAAACACAGCGATATTGCTGCTTCGTTGGGAAAATTACCAGGATTACAGTGGGCGAAATATCCCCGGGACAAAACACTTACCGGGTTATAATTATTGTGGGCCTGGGACTCGTTTAGATATTCGTCTCGACAATCAAGATCAACCGCGACCTGGAGAATATCCCGTAAACAAGATTGATCAAGAGTGTTACGTTCATGATATCGCTTATCGAAGTAAAGATTTACAACAACGACATCTCGCTGATATCAAATTAATTCATGCCATAAATAATATAAAAGATAAATTACTTCGAGAAAAATTAGCCGCTTTTCTGGTACAAGCTGGTATGAAAGGTAAAATTATGTTAGGGGCTGGGTAATTAATTATATGATTATTATAATGGAGTCCATTTATTATTCCCCGAGAGGATATTGGAAGGGCAAAGATGCGATTAGTAAACTCGCCGAAGCCGCAAAGATTTCACGTGCTGTTGATGCAGAGTGGTTAGCACGACAAGTAATATGGCAAATTTATCTACCACCACCTAAAAAAATTCAGTATACACACTTTGATGTCAGTGTTCCCAATAAAGTTCATCAAGCAGATATTTTGTTTTTACCGCACGATACCATTAAAGCACGTGGACGTCAATCACGCACATATAAATACGTGCTAACTGCCGTTGACGTTGCAAGTAGATATAAAGAAGCAGAACCATTGTCGACCAAGACAGCAACTGAAGTTGCATCTGCGTTTGAACGAATTTATCGACGTGGTGGTCCAAGATGGCCACAATTGCTACAGGTTGATCCTGGCAAAGAATTTCTCGGTGCAATATCATCGTTGATGAAAAAACATAACGTGCAAATCAGACGAGGACACACCGAAATTCATCGCGATCAGGCAATAGTTGAAAGATCTAATCGAACACTCGCTGAGCGGTTATTTGGACACCAGTATGCGAAGGAAATAATGTATACAGATACAAGATCTCGCGAATGGGTTGCAAGGTTACCAAGTGTGATAGCTGCGTTAAATAATGAGATTACTCGTGCAACTTCTATGAAAACTTCTAATGAGATCAGAAAGAAACATATACCAATACACCGACGTGACTCTTCCTCTCAACCATTATTAGGTAATGTGACTGTAAGATATTTATATGAACCTGGTGAACTTGAGGAGGGTAACAAAAGAACAACTGATCCTATCTGGAATGTGACTACACATAAAATTTCTAGCGTGGTAAGATCCACTGGTAGACCTGCAAACTACAGACTGGATTCAACTGCTCCTCAACGTGGATTTGTACGTGAACAGTTACAAGTAATTCCTGAGGACACACAATTACCGCCGCGTTCACTTTTGTAAACTAGCACCCCGACGCCGATTACATTCAAGACAGGTCAGCGTCACATTATCACGTGTATGACCAAGATCACTATTAATTCTATCCACGGTAAATTGTTTTGGATTATTACTCGAATATTTTCACAGCATATCACAGTTAAAATTTGCTCAATGATTATTCTGTCGTTTTTTAAGTGTTATAATAAATTCAACATCGATATCAAAATCACATTTATTTTTTTGTCACATTGCTTATAACCAAATAGTTTTTTTCTTATTATGCCAATAACATCTTCGGTGTCACTAACAGTTTCATTATTATTTTCTGTGGAGTCTATGATAGCTCTGTGCAGTTGAGACATTCTCCTGACTCTAGATACTGCTAGATAGACTAAATTTGACCACTCGATTCTATCATCGACAATCCAGATATTTGTATCAGTAATAGTTATTCCTTGTGACGAGTGGATCGTTATAGCATATCCTAGCTTGCACGGTGAGTTATTCATGTTCAACGCGCTCTCAACAACATCAACATCAACCAAAACAATATCACTCAACACAAGATTTTGTTTTTTATTTGTTCCCGGAATTTCAACTTCAATATTCTGTCGTCGAGTATCCGCTGGGCGATAACATAATGGTAAAAGTAACGTTGGAAATCTTTCCTTGTGACGCAGAAATAATTTTCTTGTAATTCATCACGAACTATTTTCCTACTCGCAACTATCAAATCATTTGGTCTTCATGAATTCCATAAATCATTTACGGGAGTTTCTGGAATTATTTCACGCATTATCTCACCTTGTATTTTATCTGGCTGTAGTCTGATTAATCTTTTAAATTCCTTCAAGGTTTCATCAATAGCTCTATGATCATCATTTATTTCTTGGTAATAATCCACAAACGATTTTAACGACTCGTGCGGAGATTTACCGACGAAAGGTGGTGGTTGACCATGATCGCCGCACATAATTACTGCGGTATTTTTTGTCAATAACCAATCAAGAAATATTTTTAATGTTTCCAACGATACTGTACAAATTTCATCCCAGATGATGATTTTGGGAATATATTTCTCGCCCATTCGCTCAGGTGTCCACGTATCGCCACACCGTCTGAAGAAACTATGATATGTATATGATTTTACTCCTCGTTGTTTTATTTCTCTTGCCAGTCTGTGTGTAGGTGTCAACACAATCATGTCTGCAGAGTTTGAAAAATTCCGCCGAAATAATTCAATCGCACGTGTTGTTTTGCCAGATCCTCCAGGTCCACTGAGATAAATGGTTTTATGTCTGGCCACGGGATCAAATACACACGGTGATGTGGATACTGGTATTTGATTGTTATTACAGTAGTATGTCTCCGCGATGTCAATATCTGCTGTTTCAGAATAGTCGAGTATACTGTCGTGTTTTATTCGCCATGATCCCCATTCTCCGCTACCGAGTAACGGTTTTACCAAATCTAAATATTTTTTTCTACATAAAATTAATCCGTAGCAACTCTGACAGCGTAACAAGGAAATCTATTTATCATCGATAATAAATGTATAGAAACGTAAGCGAGCATAGAAGATCTTAAATGAGTAAATTGTGGTGACTCACCAACAATATAACTCACTACTGTACATAGTTTGGTTCCATCTGACAAATAAGCATTGCTTCTGTTTATAAATGTTCCTTTGTTTGTTGTATCAGTAATTATAAAATCTAATTCAGCATCATCCATGATTAATCTTGTACAATGTCGTTTATGATTATACGAACCGCCCTGAGTAAACTTACCAATTATTTTCCTGCCAAGATCTTTTGCGACTTTATTTTCATAATCAATTGTATCCCAATCTGTTAGCGGCGAATGTTGCTTTTGTTGCGATAACCAAACTTATTTCTGCGAATGATATGATATAATAGCTTCACTTACACTCAACGATATTAAAATTCCAGCATCAAGCATATATCGTAATAACACCGTTGGAACCTAATGTTTTTCTGAGAAATGTATACCAAACCACGCATAAACGATAGGATGAAGATGATCGAGGAACTTATACGATTTTACACAAGTAAATCCAATTAAATCAAAATCAAGCATTGATCCATTTATCGAAACTCTTGTCATGTCGTGTTTGGGATGGCCAAATCGATCAAAGTATTTAAAACACTCTCGTATCCAAGAAAACTTCCAGGATAACAAGCAACCATATCAACGGATATAACTTTACGATGATCGTATTTGGTATTCCATAATCCGCCATGCCCATATTCGACACAACTATGCTGAATATCTTCAAGGAATTCTGATCGTGTCGGCGACCATTAATTTTTCTTCTGAGCAAAGTGAGCAGCAACGGATGGAACTGTACAACAATTATTCAGTAATTGCTCAACTTCGACGTTGTCAAAATTATATTCACACCAAAGGCGCTTTGCAAGATTCTTCATTTCTTCATGAAGAGATTCTCTACGGTAAATATCTCCGTTAGGTTTTACAAACTGATCATAATATGCGGATTCTGAACTCTGAAATAACCAAACAGATACAGGTTCGCTCTTGTTAATATCGGCAATAGCATCGAATATATAATCGTCATAAAATTTAACTGTCCTATCTCGTGGAAATATTGTTACAGCATCAGTCCATGCATGCGCTTTATGATCGATGATTGTTATTGGAGCTCCATTTTCATTTTTTGTATATTTCTGTTTGTACAAAATTTCTCCTGTTAGTGTTTTTACTGTTATTGGAAATCTTAATTTCTTTTCTAGCTTAGCAACGTCGCTGATAGATGCTTCGGTATCTCTAACTGTTTCTGCCCACTCGTTTATATTTGTGCGTCTTATATCTGTTAAACCTTTTCCGCGTATTGCTTTTGAGAAATGTTCCATAACTCATTCAGCTACACAATTTATTCTTGAAATTTTCATCGGTTTGAGATCCCCAAAGCTGGGTTTATTATTCAGCGGATATACTGCATAGATAACCGCAGTAACAGGATATGTTCGTTCATAATATGGTTTATCAATACCGGTAAGCACACCTGGCTTGGATTGTTTATTTAATGTAACAGCGTTATTTCCAGTATGAAGTCGAACAGGTTCGCGTTTGTCACGAATAATTCAAGTATCATCATCTGTCTGAACAATAAATTTTACAAAAATAATATATCGCTGATTGCCTTGATGAATATCAAGGTAGTTAATAATATTTTTACCTCGCTCGTCACTCATTCTAGCATCAACAACAACAGCTGTGTCAATCATAATACTGAATATCGACTAAGTATGAGCCGCACCGTCATTGAGAAATTCTTTTTTGCCTTCACGGATACTATCGGTTATATCGCTATTTATCAGAGCCAGATCTTGCATCGAAAAATTAAATTTTGATTTTGGTAATTTGTCAAGATCAAATCTTGCGGCGGAAGGTTCAATCGTGGATAATCTCTCAAATTTCTCCATACTATATTTAAGACAAACATGTATGTTTAATTAAACTTTAATTATATATATAATGATTCAAACAAACAGCCAATGCCGATGGCTTATGATTGGATTTTCAACTCCTTGTAATAAATCATGCGTAAATGAATTCTGTGGCAAACATATGCAAAGTTTCCGAAGAGGTAGTCTAGGACCAAAACTGTGTTTACGATGCGGTGTTGGAGTCAGAGGAGAAACACGGTTATGTGTAGCGTGTGGCGGTAAAAGACACAGAGAGTTGAAACGATATTATGATAAAAAGTCGTCAGGTGAGTCTCCGTTAAAAACCGCTGAAGACTATTTGGCCAGATTTCAAAATTATCATTTAGACAAATAACATTATATATAGAAATGGAGCAAGGAGTGTTTTACAAATATCCCATCATTAAAAATTATGAAGCGCCTCGTGATGGTGTCATCAGACACTGTCAACGAAAAAAACCAGTTGGTCATGTTATTAATACTGGTTATCTCATGTTTAATGTTGGAAAAAAATCATATTTATCTCATAGATTCGTATTTGAATGTTTTCATGGGGTCATCGAGGACGGGCTTGTAATCGATCACATCAATTCAGACCCGAAAGATAATTTTTTAAGTAATTTGCGTGTTGTTACACCAAGTCAGAATTCTACACTTGGAAATACTGGTATTAATTCTAAAACTCATAAGTCGGTTATATCCACTAATATAGATACTGGTGAAGAAATAATTTTTCCATTAACGTATACGGCTGGAAAATATTTTGGTATTTGCCGAGCTTCAATATATCGTGCTGCAAATAATATTACCAGATCAACATATTCAGTTAAATACGATCAAAGAATTACATTCCGGTATATATAATGAAGAGAGAT
>JAECUM010070803.1:0-11241 GCA_016617855.1 Megalonaias nervosa | reverse complement strand
CCACACACACACACATCCTTTGGTCGGTTTGACGTAACTTTTACCATCATTCATATGTCCAGAGACAACCTAGGATGATACAAGCAAAAATCCTCTACGCTATTATTTTCATAGATTTGCGCCCTATCTTGATACAATGGTCAATCGATCGATCGATCGATCGAGAGAGAGAGAGAGAGAGAGAGAGAGTTGGCGACCTTTGCACATTTTCATATTTAATTAATATATTTTTTAGAATATTATAATAGGTTAAAGAAACAGCAACAACAACAAGAAAACATGAAATACGTCACATTATGTGCACTACGTAACCGAGAAATTTACCGTATAATGTAGACAAGGTTTGCAACTTTGTATCATTGATTATGTAAACACTGTAGATAAATCCAAAGGAAAGTGCATCTATACCATTACGGCTATCCATATTCTTGTACGTTATTAGGTGTAAGTTTAATTTCAAGGTTTTATTCGAACCCAAAAACCTTTTCTCTCTCACTCCAGATTTCTGTGTAGTTTTTCCCATTATGCGTGAGAGGGGAGGGGAGAACAGAAAGCAAAAAGAATTGCGATGAAATTGTGTACCATATTAAATTCATTTAGAAAACGGCGATTATTAACACTTTTATCGTTATTTTCATACATCACTCATGATTGTATGGAAATTCATCATTGATCTGGAATAGGTAGCACATGGTTGCAAGAATGTTTATATATGCGTACCGCAAGCAGCCATGTTGAAATTGGGATTCGGTGACTCTTGCTCTAACTTTAAAATTAGATGATAATTAATAACATGACTTGGTTCTGACTGCATAACTCCTGAAAAAAACATTTGCATTACAATTACGTGAAAACAATGGTGATGCAGACAATTCTGTAAATATACTAACAGTCGATGTTACAAATTAAAGACTCTAATGATGACCATATTGTGCTGATGAAATGTTGATTTATGATCATTAATTCATCATATTGAAGATATTACAGATGAGAAAAGGCCCGGATGTATTATGGTGATTAGTTATGAGGATATTTTTTTTTTTTTCTGATCTAGGTAAAACCCTTCTTCCTACTATGATTTTGTCATCACATCACAAAGTTACCATGAGGTGCCTCTGAGAAAAGAAAATTATGTGGGTAGATGACTTTGACAAGTAGCGAAACAAACCTATATTTTTCATACTCCATTATTACGAATTGGGCAGTGGTACACGTTCATTGGATCCGTATGAGATAAAAAAAGACGCTTCGGCCCCTACGAGTTTACCAACTGTGGGTAAAATAGTGTGATGATAGCACATCATCAGTGGGTGGACGTATTCCTTGATGAAGTAAACGGCCAGGGCAGAAGGGCTCTAGATCAGCACAACGACCATGTACTCAGGACCAGGGCGTGCCACATTATGTCAGTGAATTTCGGCTGTGGTAATCAAGTCTGGAGAGGGATGGGGTCCGCCAGGCTGTATCTTTCCCTTGACGCACCACTTGAAGACAACTAACAATTCTTCTATACCGGATCGGTTGCAGCCCGGGTCAACAACGACCGCGCCTTCCGCTGCACACCAGGACGGAGGTGACAAGTATGCTATTGGTGCCCTCACTACCAACATCCGTGGGAGAGACAAGAACATTGTGGGCTATGGGAAAGTTGAAAGAACTTACACACGAGTTGGAGAGGTATAACTGGGACATTATTGGTCTCTGCGACGTGCGCTGGAAAACACTTCGGCGAAAAAACAACAGATGAAGTGCATAAGCTTTACTTCAGCGGAAAAGAGGATAAACACAATCATGGAGTTATATATCTTGTTCCAAAGCGCATTGTGAACATCTTATGGGTTTCTGCCCAATCTCAAGCAGGCTCATTACCATCCGCCTGAGGGTGACTCCCTTCAACATCACAATCATACAGACCTATGCACCTCCATTTAATTCTGATGACAGCAAACTGGATAATTTTTATTACTAACTGCAAGATGTCATTGATAACTCACCAAAGAAGGACATTCTGTGTGTACAAGGAGACTGAAATGCAAAGGTGGGGGTTGATTCACAGACAAACTGGCAAAGCACCTGTGGGCCCTTCTGCAATGCAGAAACAAATGAAAAAGGACTCAGGGTCTTGGAGTTTGCCGCCTACAACAATCGTGTGCTAGCCAACAGGTTTGGCCATCATAAAGCATCTAGAAGAGGGACCTTGCACATACCAGATAGACAACATTACAACCAGATTGACTACATCTTGGTGAAAAAAAGACTCCGCACAGGACTGAATATCGCAAGAACACGAAGTTTTCCAGAAACAGCAGTTGGAAGTGACCACGAGTTATTTATGACAACGTTTCGCCTCCACCTGAAAATGATAAAAAGCCTAACCAACCAAGAATCAGATTCGACTTTGAAAAATTGAAAGATCCAAAATTCGCAGAAGCCTTCCAAGCAATGGTAGGTGGTAAATTTGCCCCTTTGCTAATCCTGGGCAGCCAAAACACCTACCTAAAGTCTTCAACAACCACATTCAACACAGCTGTGACTAGCACAGCTAGCGAGAATTTCGGCAAATATCGTCGAACAAAGAAACCTTGGGTAACAACATATGTCCTTGAACTATGTGACAAAAGAAGATACCTGGAAAGGGAAAAAGAGATCCGGAAGGATCTAGAAAATACAGAGCGATAAACGACATGATCAGGAAAAGTATGAAAAAGGCAAAGGAATCCTGGATAGAAAGACAATGCTGCAAAACCGAAAACAGTCTGAGTAGAAATGACAGCAAAATGGCACATCAACTGGTGAAATATGCCACAACCCATAAACAAGGGAAAAGTACCACCATGGAAGACAAATCACGAAAATGACTCACAGAAGAACAAGAGATCCTCAAGCGATGGACAGAATACTGCTTAGAATTGTACAAGGAGATCCAGCGATGGACAGAATACTGCTTAGAATTGTACAAGGAGATCCAGCAGTACTAAATTGCCCCTGAGGCAGAAAAGATTGATGACAATCCGATTCTTTGTGTGGAAGTAGAACTTGCAGTTAGGTCAGCCGGCGTTGACAATATACCAGCAGAGCTTATTCAAGCAGTAGGAGAAGAGATAGTCACAATAATAACAACAATCTGCAACAAGATATGACAGACAGGAGAATGGCCCACGTGGTATAGATTCTGCTGATGCAGAAGGTATTTCTCGCAAAGGAGTTTGAGATTAAAGATTTGTTTTGTGGTGCTCCTTCCTGCTCGGAAGCCTGCCTGCTTTTCAGCAATAATTTCTCTGCTTGAGGCTCTAGTCTGTTGAGAATTATCTTCAGCTTGACTTTGCTTGGGTGACTGATCAGACTGATGGTTCTGTAGTTTTGGAATAGCAGTAGGTTTCCTTTCTTGGGGAGCAAGATGACCAAAGATTGAGTCCATGTGGTGGGAAGACAACATGAAGGAGTATACAGGCACGGGATTTGGAGATTTCCAAATGACAGTAGAGAACAGGGAAAGATGGAGAGAATTGGTTGTAAAGTCAACTGTGGTGCCCCAACGACTTCTTGGGTTAAGGGATTGATGATGATGATAATGATTATGATGATGATAATGATGATTATTATTATTACGAACCCGAACGAGTGCTGATTATGGCGAACATGCTGGCAGACTGATCGATATATATGTACAAAGCAAGTGTAGCCGCAGTGTTATGTAGCAGTAAAACAGCAAAACGGTAAGGACTCTTGTAGAACGGCGTATTAAATCAAAGAAATAATCTACTTATATGTGGCTTTGGTTCTCAAGGAAACAATATCGTTTTATTCACGTATGCCTTTTACCAGCGATTTGATTTTCAAGTATGAGGCATTTTGGCTTCGTGGCTAAGAGTTATCAGTGGACTAGCATTTCAGAGATTGGAGAATTATGTTTTCTATATATATTTTTTTTTAAAGGGTATCGTCATAATAATGGAGTTTTTGTAACGTCACAGTAATGAAGTTTTTCTTTAAATGCACAAAACAGGGTTGTAAAAGAGGCAGAAAAAACGTAAGATATTGAGATACGTATCTTGACCATTTTGATAAAGTTAGTCGACGTAGACATGATATTGGAATAACATCTACACAAACTCTGTCAACCCCAGAAATTGTGAAAATAATTATATGATATTGTGCAAGAAAACTTCAAACCGCCGATGTGAGCCTATTCACAAGTTTGCGAATCTAGCTACCAAGACATATAAATGTGTTGTGCGACAATTGCATTGAATTGGTCAGCAAAGACTGCAAGAGTGACTATAGTTTAAAAAATACTAACATTGTTATAATATAGATGATATTGACTCTCACTAACCAGAGGGATAGATTCTATGAAAACCTTTATATGTCTCGAGGAGCAAAAGCCACAGCTGAGATGATAATGATCGTTTAACCATACGATTTGGTGTTGATGATGGATTGTTGATCTTGCCTACTCGTAAAGGAGTGTATCCATACGAGGATTTGAAAAGATGGAACAAGTTTGACGAAACTCAGTTGCCACCCATTGAGGCATTTCAAAACTCAAGGTAGAGCTGAACTGCCAAATGACATTGACCAACAATTATTCATCGATCCCGGTAACCACTAACACGCTCATATACGGATATAACTCCGCTGCCCTAAACAGTTACACCCTATCCTAAATAGTGTTGCAATCATTTTGTGTAGATGGGCGAAGATGCAAAAAATGTCCGAAGGCGAGTCTTAATGGATTAATTCCAGGGTTGTAGACGTACACAGCGATATAAGTTACGTGTATGAAGTTGGAGTATCCATATGAGCTTCCACGTGGCAACAATGATTAGCTCCAAGCACCTGAAGCGTTGTTGGTGCGTTGCGGGTGGCTTTTCCCAACTACCGGTGCTTCGCGAGCTGCTGTCCCCGTATCCGTGGTACATCGTGGATGATTCCGAACGCAGACTTGCAGAAAGTGTCGAGCTTGTTCCAAACTTCAGAGGTAAGATCAACTGCCTAGCACAGGTACGTAATTTGCAGCTATATATGCAATTGGGTATGCGCCTACAAAGAATCCATAGGGTTCTGGGATGATGGTTACATATATCTAATATAAAAACACGAATTGAATGATAAAGTGCGACAAATGAGGTTGAAAAGGATTTTTTTTAAAAAAACTGATGAAAAACGCTTCTTCTATTTAAGCGCTAGAGAAACTAAGCAGGCTTATTGCTGACTCCAATATTTAGTCCCAGAACATCGTTTACGTTCGGCTCATTGCCGTAAAGTAAAAATTGAAACTAAGCTATCTAAGACTATGGACTTTGGCGCGTCTGTGTTGCATTTATCTAAGCTACTTACGAATGAGTTTTGTTAGCATCAAAATGTTATCCTTGGACACAAACTTGTTGCACATGCACAACACATCGTGTACACGGGCATGGCCAGAGCGCGTTTAGTAGATGCATTTGACAAAATCGTGCGTCCAATTGAGGAAAATCCGAAAATCTACTTGATTGTCGTCGGAGCTCATAGCGATCTTGCCGGTAAAAACCTGAAGGCACAAGGTATCCCTTGGTTTTGGTCGCAATAAGTACTAAGCATAGCATGCATAAGGAAGTTTACTGGAGCGTTGCGAATTCGCACACTTAGTCAATAGTACCCAGTCAGAAAGACATCACATCGATCTCCATCAAGATAATTCCAGACGGAATAACTAATTACGCATTCGGTCGAGCGCATAAGAAAATGAAATATTGGTTGTAGTGTCCCCGAAATGACTTGCAAATCTTCCTTCACACATACCTCACTTAGACTCTTTTGGTGCACTCTCTGACAGCGCCAAACGGAAACGTTCTGGTTCCCACTCAATGATCGTACCGTATCTTACGACCAATGCGGGTCAGTAGCACGAAGTTGTCAGCCTTCTGACTTCCGGGTACATACACATTCAGAACAAAACTATCTCTGAGTGAATCTAACGACTTGGCTGGGAAATCATTTATTCAAAACGGTGACAGACTTTAATTATTTAGCCATTTTTACGATTGATGATAGTCGTGTCAGCCATTCGCTATGCCTTACTTTACGTTTATTAATGTGAGAGTAGTGATGTCTAACTGGATATGATAAGTGACATAATCATGTTATAAGCACTTATCGGTAAAGATTTAAACTTGGTGATATGCCATGTCATGTCATTTGCCTAATTCTAGTTCTTGTCCTGTAACTCACTTTGGATTAAGATGAATTTGATGTTAGCACAAGCAATCACTCATTGTGAAAGAAGTACAAACGACACGGTCCACATGCAGGAACACGAGAAATCAGAATACATGTCATTCTGATTGCATGTTGCATCTAAGGAGGTTTTAGGGAACATTTGGTACGACGATCTTGAGATTGATACAAAGTTTGCTTGGGATGGATCCCACACACTCGCCTGAAGCTGATTTTCGATACTTCTCGCATGCCTGCCGCATGAAAGAATTTTGGAATCGATGCTAAGTTTGAAAGACATTAGTTGGGACTAATCCCAAGTTTTCTTCGCAAGAGATTTTTCAAACTCAAACCAAAGCTTACTTGGTAAGATATTTTGTGGATGAATTGCAAACTCCTTTGTTAGGATTATTTAGGGATCAATCACCACTTTTCCAGATGCGAGGTTTTTGGAATTCATTTCCTGTTTACCTAGTTATATATATTTTGGAATTATCCAAAGAGATTTTGTAACAGACGGGCAAGAAATGTTGCGATCAATCCCAGCTGCTACGAGTCCATGCACTTGCAATAAGTAACTAAAAAGAGTGAAAAGCAACAAGCTTTGTAAACTTCAACAAATAATTTATTTCACCTGAATAAAAAGTGAAAATTTAAAAACAAATAATGCATTGTGAATTAAATTACAAACTAATCATATAGTTAGAGACACAAGTCCTAAGAATTTAAAGTCCTGAATAAAATTTAGCAGAAGTCCAAATTAAATTCAAAGATGAAAGTGTTGATGTGTTTGTTGCAACCTTTATAAAGCTGATGAGTCAACAGTCTTTTGTTGAATCATAGGAATATAATTCCAGGTTAGAATTCACAATAAATTCCAGTGAATGTCTCTCTCCCAAAACAATTATCAGAGTACTTTTGTATTTCCAGAGAAAATAATCATTTGAATTCAATAATATGAAGAAATAAATTCCAGCCCAAAATGGAATTACTGTTCACAACATATAACTTGATTGTGCTATATCGTAAAGCACCAAGGAATTCTTAAAGCACCAAGGAATGTTCCCTTTAGTGACTAGATGATATAGTTTTCTGCCTGACCTCAGGTCACAATTAGTATTTTTAACTAAAAAAAATACGTATAGCCTAATATAAACAATCTTCAATGATCCTGATGTTTACAAAATAAAAACGTTAGTTATTATTAGAAACTTATTACTTAAATTACAACACAAAACTTTGGCTATGTCAGGTACACCAGGTAAATTCCAATAACCTAGACCAAGACTCAAATAAATATATCTACTTCTAGTAATATTGATCTGATATTAAGCACATACAGATAGAGAATATTTTGGTTAATGTATTAGTTGTTAACAGAATAAGAAATATCACTTGAGGTCAAGCAGAAAAAAATTAACTCAATGAAAATTAAATATACAAAACACTTCCCCTCATAAAAATAGGATCTACGCATTAAAGCTTTTATTTACTATTAGTTAAATATACATCTGATAAAAATTACATAAGATGAAATCTTATGAAAGAGACCAAGTACACATGAATCGATATAATTTTATACTAGTGAAAGTGCATCTGCTATTACATTGTATTTTCCATTAACGTGAGTGATGTCAACATTGTATTCCTGCAACATCAAAATCCACCCTAATAATCCCTGATTTTTGCTTGTTGATATTGCTAATGAAAGTAAGGAGTTTTCGCTCACTAAACAAATATAATCGGAGAAGGAGCTGAATTAATATACACTTCAAAGTGTTGGAATGCCAATATCAAAGCCAAACATTCCGTCTCGATTGTATAATAATTTATATGGTGCTTATTTAGTTTCTTAGAAAAATGGCACACTGAAAGATCTACACTAATTTTGTATTATTGAATCAATACTGCTCAAACCCCAAAATCACTTGGATCAACATCAATTTTAAATGATTGACTGAAATTTGGAGCTGAAGGAACTGGTGCACTCTTAAGTATGGCCCTTAACATATTAAAAGCCACCTAGCATTTTTAATACCAATGAAAATTGAATTTCTTGCTCAATAAATTTCTCAGGAGTTCAGCAAGTATGGAAAAATTAGAACAAAATATCCAGCCATACCCAAAAAGCGCCTAAGTTGTTTTTTACTGATAGGTAACAGGAAATTCAAAGATAGCTTTGACCTCAGCATCTATTGGTTTAACTTGCCCATGTCCCCCAATATGTCCTACAAATTTAACATAAGCACGGTAAAACTCAGTTTTAGATAAATTGCCAAATTTGCATCAGTGGGTTTGTAAAAGACTTTCCAAACCGTCTCTAAATGATCTTTCCAGGTGTAGTTGTAGATCATGACATAATCGATGTAGGAATCACATTAAATTCAGACCAGGTGTAATGATGTTCATTAAATGTTGAAAAGTACTAGGTGAACCTTTCATCCCAAACGGCAAAACTTTATATTGATAAAATCCACTGGAGTCACGAATGCCGAAATTTCCTTTTGGCCTTTCCTTCATGGAATTTGTCAGATCCTTTCAGAATGTCAAAATTATTGACAAACTTTGCATTTCCAAGTTTCTCAATGCAATCATCGATTCGTGGTAATAGAAATATATTTTATTTAGTCACACTGTTCACCTTTATATAGTCAGTTTACATACGGACAGTATTATCTGGTTTCGGAACAAGTAAGCACTGTAAAATCCATTCACGTTTACTCGGTTCAAAGAAATCATTCTGCCATAAATACTGAATTGTTTTGTCAAACATTTCTGTTTGAGAGAGTTCATCCTGTATGGCTGTTGTTTCACAGGCATGGAATTTACAATTTCAACATAATTTCAACGTAATGGTAGATTTTATCAGTCTTATCAGAAACTTGATTTCTAAACGTTGTGCCAGTTTGAACTTTGGAAGTGCTCGTATTAGGTTGAAGTAGTTCTATTTACGTGCTGACAAAAGAAACCTTACGAGCTAAAGAATACTCGTCAGATGTGCATGCAGCATTTTGTAAAGTTTCCACCATATACTAAACAGGGTAAGTCTTTACGTCACTATGAACGCAGTTCATGAACTCGTCAACTGATGTGTGTTGTTTGAGATCTTTGTAATCTTGACCAACTTTCTTGGCTAAGTACCACTTGTCAAATAACTGCTCCTTCTCTCCTGCAAGTTCAACATGGAATTATCCAGATTCTTTTGTATAGTTTCTAAACTTATGTCGATAAGGCATAGGTGCCAACTCCTAGCCCTTCAATACACAGTCCTTAACCAGATACTAATCAGCACTTTGTTGTACTGTAGAAAAAGTGCAGATTACACAAGTTGTGCCAAAACGTTCACTTTGTAATTACGGAGTCTAATGCCCTCTTGGCCATTTCAACTGTTCCGCATTTGTTTTTCAAAATGAGTAATATATTTATCTACTTATTTTTTTAAAATGGGGTACTAACCTAATATTCTTAGTAACATCAAACCTTGAATTTTTGGATAAAGTGGGAATATGATTTTCACTTGCCAGCTCTAATTATTTTAATGTAAATTGAACCTATCTTTCTTTCATTTCTCTTTCTCTTTACAACATGTATTATCCTCTCCTTTTTAGATTTTCATTTGCATTTGAATTAGCCTATCTTCACTTTTTCTCTCTCTTTCCTCTTTCTGCAATTGCAATTCTATTTCTTTTTTCTGTAATTGCATTTGTCTCTCTCTCCTGTTTCTCTATATTTTCTTTCCTCTTCCTGTAACTGCAACTGACTCTTTGCCTACCTGCATTTATTTATATTCTTTCTGTAACTGCAACTGTCTTTCTTGACACTCAAACTTTCTAAACAGAATTTCATTCTTGTATATTAATTTCAATTCCATAACTTGTAAGTTGGAGCTAAATGGGGACCTACTAATCAAATACAAAACACTTTTGTCCAAAAGAACTATTTGATACCAAATAATAGACCTAACTGTTTAACAATTCTTGCTTCGTTAAAAAAGAATTTGTCTGAGAAACATCATATTTTCTGGCAAGATGGTGCAATGCGTCCTTTTTCAATGTGTCAAACTGTTCCTGGGTAGGATCTGGAATAATGTTCTCCACTTTAGATGACATTGTAAAACCATCTTGGTTTCACTATATATTTTTTGAAATTTTAAATAATACACGAGACTTAAAAATATTACAAAAAAGTGAAATTAAATTTCAAAAACAAAGTTTTGCGAAATATGTAAGAGGTATTCCTATCCCGAACGAACCCTTAATTTTCTATTTACGGGCTTATGCTCCTAAAATCAGTAGCAGTAAAGAGTGAAAAGCAACAAGCTTTGTAAAATTCAATAAGTAATTTATTTCCCTAGAATACAAAGCATAAGTGTAAAAACAAGAAGTTAGAAAATCCCCCCCCCACAAGCCTTAACTTACAGACACAAGTCCGAATAATATATGTTCTTAATACACTGTAATGGAGATTCAAATTAAATCCATCTCAAAAAGTGTTGATGTGCCTGCGATTTCTCGTAAAGTGTTGATGAGATAACAGTCCTGTGTTGGATCAAATTAATACAGTCCGAATGTTAAATCCTTATTGAAAATTTCGCTGTAAACTCAAGTCCCTATTTCAAAAAATGCTATCAGACCATATTGATTATCCAGAGAAGAAATAATTTGATTAATTCCAAATCAAATTCTGAACAAAAACAATGATGATTTGATCCTGTTCAGATGCTAAAGCACGAATAACAGACTTTGAGAAGAAAAATAAAAACGTCGGTTATATGACAAATTAAGGCACAAAAATAAAACTCCGGATTAGGTTCAAAAGTTCATTGTTCTAGAAGTAAATGAAATTTTGTTACTTTAAATCGGGTGACGAAAATCAAGAAGCCAAGTATAAGTATATAAATCATATAATGCCCTTGTTTCAGCCTGAGATAATGATACTCACTCTGAGAGAAAGAAAAAAAAAAATTGTTTCATTACCCACAACATAGAATGAAATAAACTCTCTCTCTCTCTCTCTCTCTCTCTCTCTCTCTCTCTCTCTCTC
>JAECUM010070802.1:0-19992 GCA_016617855.1 Megalonaias nervosa | reverse complement strand
TTTGTTTTTATTTTTGTAATAATATCATTATATATCTTTTTGAAGTGTTGTCAAATGTTGTAAAGCGCTTAGAGCTTCTAAAGATTAGGCGCTATACAAAGTCCTCATTATTATTATTTATTATTATCAGGCGATATAGAATCATTTGACGGTACGCGTAAAAATACCTTCTAATGAATATATTATTCTAAAGAAAATACAAAAGCGATATGATGTTTCAAAATCCCATGCTCAATGTATAGCAGTTTTGAGAATATGAAGAACATAAATACGTTTGAAAGCTCTTCTTTTACTTTGTTATTTCTGTAGTTTCTTTGTTGAGTGGGAATAGGTTTAATATTATTACAAAAACTTTGTACACTCAAATGAAAAGTCTGGGGAGATTTCGTAATATACAATCTTGTCTTAAACGTCTCCTATTTTAAACAAAATACATGATCTTAAAGTCGGGTAATATTTAGAATTCATGTGTAAAAAATCTGTTTATTTTAATTATGTTCCAAAACTTGCTACTGTTTGTCGACGGTATTACGACATGACAACCACTGCAGTCGTCAAAGCAGATACACTTTCTGATTATTTGACTCCTCAGTCGATAAACATTGGCAAAATGAAATAATTCACCATTGCAATTATTATATTATTATTATCGTTTGCAGCGCATTACCAGCCATTTAACAGCGTCATCATCAGCAAAGTGCAGTACCTGCAGTCTACCGGGGAACTTTGTCAGTGGACATTTGTTCACAGTGTGTGACATGGTTTGTAGAGCTCTACAGCAACAGGAAGAGTCAGTGGCCTGGCCAAATCAGACAAGTTTGACTGCACAAAGACCCTGTTCTGTCTGAAAATGGGCCAACGTGGTCCACAGATGACGTGGAAGGTTGAAGCCAGGAGGGCAGACAGATTTCTCAGCTATGAGGGAGTGGTTCACAACATCTGTTGTAGATCATCCGACACCCCATGCCAAAATAGTTGTCATATACTCCGGCAACGAACCTAACCAGATTGGGCGTTTCGAAGACAGGCAGACTGCTGTATGTGAGGTTATGTCCATTGAAATGAATGGGTTTTAATTATTAACTGCACTAAAAGTACAGCAATTGACTAGGGCTCATGTTGTGTTCTTTTCCCGCTACCTTAGTTTTGGTTCGTTACCACCCTGCTCAGACTGCGATTGCAAATCAAATATGAACGAATAAAGAAAGAATTAAATATTTTGAATCAGAACGTTCGTTTGCAAAAACTCACAAGTTAATGTAGCTAATGCTACATTAATGATATGAAAATAAGTAAAGCTATTGGAACGTTCACATCTCAAGGAAAAGTACAAGCGATTTACACTAGTATATATTCTTGCATAATTCTCTATGAATAAAAAGATAAAATTCACCTTTTATGAATACGTTACACTTGTTAATATTTTTATAGCACTATGTTTCACTGATAGTTCAAGTATATTTCTAGTGCTTGGTTGCCATCTATCTTTATACTTCCATAAGGAATGAAACAGACTGTTTCTACTAATGACAGTTTCTAACTGTATATGACATTACAAATTGGATCGGGGATTATGAGGCGAGCAATAGGCTACAAATTGCTTTGTAAGTCATTGCATTCATTTCACTTCTCGGCATGTCGTTCTAATTCACATGATTATAAGGGTGTAACAGAGTAAGAAAGATAACATTGAAATGTATAACATAGATCAGAGGATTCCTATCTCCGCGACTTTAAAGATATGATAGCAAGTTGGACTCTTTGCACTTTCAGATATGAAGGGAACGTACAAGTGATATACACAGAAGAATCTTTTCAGTTGGAGACCATAATTCGGAAATAGGCAAACCTGATCAAAATTAGCAATATTATATAATATCGGCAGAATCGTCTCTATCGTCATAAAATTATGTTTCACTGATGTGCATGTAATTCCAGTTTCTGATTGTCATCTGTTCTTATAAAGTTTTGATAATGCATGAGACAGGCCTTATCTACTAATGATCATACCAAATTATGAGAGGTATCGAAAATCGGATGGGAATTGCAAGTGTCAAATAGGAGTCATTTTTGAAGATAGCTCCGTTGGCCTGGGTGGTTAAACCGTACGCGGGTTCGAACCTTGGCCGTGTCATGCCAAGAACAATTGTATTAGCAGCTGCCTGGTTTGGCACTCAGCATTAAGAGGTCCATGGACTGGTGGTCATGGTGTCAGGATTATATTGTACGGTGGGACAAGACGCTGTATGACTGTGGCATGATGCCCCAGTGCTAGACATCAGTATAATCTGCCACACTTCAGACATCGTGTCGATACGAATGAAAAAGTTTTAAACCCATGTTAAAAATCTGAATCACACATGCACAAACACACATATTCATATTGCTGCCTAATACTGCTAGCTTGAGTTGACATGATTATAAAACAGTCAGTAGTAACAAAGATAACTCTAAATTACAAAATATTAAGGAGAGCTGAAAAAGATGTCTGTTATGTCAAATACTGTAGACCATTACTTAAAAGTTGCAATTTTTCCTGCGCTTAACCATAACAATCAGATATGTGTGTATTGCATGGTGTTTTGGTGCTGCTTTTCTTTTAACTTTCGAACAAAAAAATCTTTCAGCAATAATGTCATTCTTGCATATCTCTCAGCGATCAAGGAATACGATAAATTCACCATTTATTAATATGGCACAATCCTGACTATTTATACGGTATTATATTTCACTTATAGTTGTATACAATTCCAGTTCTTGGCTGTGTTCGATCTTCATCTGTTCTTATATTTTCGATAAAGAAAGGGACATAGTCTTTCTACCTTGATCCATACAAACTACATGTCTTATCCAAAAAGAGATGGGGATTACAAGTGACAAATAGGCGATAAAGTCGCTATAGCTATAAGACTCAATGCATTCGTTGGATGACTCAAATACCGTTGTATAAAATTTCTTCCTTGAATCGCCGTGGTTATAAGACAGCAACGTGGTAAGAAAGATAACTCTAAATTACACAAGGATGAGAGCGGACAGAGTTATCTCTCCTCCTGTCAAACATTAGTCAAAATCATGCATGCACGTATTCCTAAAAGTCAGATGCTTTTGTTTCGTATGGTTTCTGTGTTGTTTTTGTTCTCAAAATCTCATTAACAAACCAAAAACACTAGATCGAACACATTGGTTCTTTCAGCTAGTATATAATTCTTGGATGTGTCTCTGCGAAAAATCGTCAATGTTAGTATAGTACTATATTACACTCATAATTGATTAGATTAATTCCAGTGTTTGATTGTCATCTATCTGTCTATTTCCATAAGGAGTGGAACAGACTATTTCAACTAATACTAATTTGTATTTACATATGACATCAAAAATAGGATCCGGAATTGGAGAAGAGAAATATTCGATACCATTGTTATAGTTTTGTGCATCACTGCAACCATTTATTGGCTCAATATATCATTTGAACTCACATGCTTGTGTTAGATGGAAAGAAAGATAACTGCATTGTAATAGATTGATGAGGTTCCTGCAAAAATTCACATTTTAATTTCGTTATGCTGTGTTAAAGATAAGGCAATTAGTAAGACTACGTGCATGCTCAAATCTCAAGGAAAAATACAAGTGATGTATAATAGACAAATTCCTTCAATGTTTTAGATCATCATTCGGAAACAAACGCAAAATGTGATCAAATAAGTCCCACAATTAACAACAGGATATAGTATTAGTACAATCGTCAATATTGTTTAGATACTACATTTCTCTGATAGTATCTATAATTTCAGTTTTTGTCATCTGTTCTTTTTTATCGATGAGAAATGAGAGAAACGTTTTTACTAATGATCATATCAAATTACATGCCTTATCAAAAATGGAATTGGAATTAAAAGTGTGAAGTTGGCAATAAAGTCACGATACCTTTAAGATTGATTTTATTCGTTGAATAACTATTAAAAGAAAACGTTGCATATAATGTTTTGCTTGAATAGAAATGGTTACGAAAGAGTGCAGTTCTAAGAAAGAAAACTTCTTAATAAAGTTCCCATTTTTGAACTTCTTACCATTAACTATAAAAGGGGGGGGGGGTATAGCTTTTGTTTTTAAAATCACTTGAACCTGTTAATAAGTATTTTTAACACAAAAAGCTTTCAACTGTTATTTCATTCTTGCATGTTTCCGTGCAAATAAGAACATAAAAGTAGCATGTCTGAACATATCACGTTCATCAATACCTTTTATGGTACTTAGGAATAGAACAGACTATTTCCAGTAGTGCTTTTTTTATTTACATCTGACATCTAAAATCTTATCTGGGATTGTACTCAGGAATAGGCGATGAAATCTTTATATCATTAGAAATCGCTGCATTTATTTTATGGCTCAGCATGTAGTTTGAATTTACATGCCTATAAGATAGCAATTGAATAAGAAAGATAACTTGAATAGGAAACATTCACCATTTATGAATATATCACAATTCTGAATATTTATACAGAATTATATTTCACTGATAGTTGCATACAATTCCAGTTCTTGGCTGTCTTAAATCTTTATAGGTGAATGTCTTCAATTTCAGAACATCATTCAGAAACAAATGCAAATTTCATAACGTATGCTTCCGAATTAACAACAGTATGTATAATTGAGAAAATGATGGATATTGTTATGATGCTAATTTTCAATGATAGTATTTGATTGTCATGCCCTCTTTTATTTTCGATAAAGAAAGGGACAAAGTGTTTCTACCATGATTAAATCAAACTACATGCCGCATCATAAATGAGATAGGGATTGAAAGTGTCAAATATTCGAAACTTCGCTATAGCTTTAAGAGTCACTGCATTCCTTGAATGAGTCAAATATCATTGTATACAACTTCTTGTCTGAATCGACATGGTTATAAGACAGTAACGTGGTACGAAAGATAACTCCAAATTACACAAGGATAAGAGCTGACAGAGTTATGGCGCATACTATCGAACAATAGTTAAAAATATGCATGCACTTACTACTAAAAGTCAGATGTTTTTGTTTCATATGGTTTTTGTGTTGTTTTTGTTTTCAGGATCTCACTAACCAACTCAAAACACTATATCGAACACAATGAACCTTTCAGCTATTATATAATTCTAGGATATATCTCTGCGATCAGTGAATAAGATGATAAATTCAACATTTATGAATATGGCAAAATCGTCATTATTTTTATGGTACTATATTATGCTGATAAATGCCTATAATTCCAGTGTTTGATTGTCATCTATCTATTTCCATTGGTAGTGGAAGAGACTATTTTTACTCATCCTATTTTTTATTTGTATATATCATCAAAACTAGGATCCGTAATTGGAGAAGAAAAATATACGATACCATTCTTGTTGCTTTGTGTGTCCCTGCAACCATTTATTGGTTCAATATATCATTTGACTTCGCATGCATGTATGAGAGTAAGAGGGAAAGAGAGATAACTGCATTGTAATATATTGACGAGGTTCCTGCAGAAATTCATACTTTAATTTCGTGTATGCTATGTTACAGATATGACAATTAGTAAGACTACGTGCATGTTCAAATTTCAAGGAAAAATTAAAGTGATGGAAGATATATAATTTCCTTCAATTTTGGACACCATCATTTGGAAACAAATGCAAAATGTGATCAAATAAGTCCCAAAATTTACAACCGGATATAGCATTGGCACAATCGTCAATATTGTTTAGATACTACTTTTCTCTGATATTATCTATACTTTCAGTGCTTGTCATCTGTTAATTTATCATCAATGAGAAACGGGAGAAACGTTTTTACTAATGATTATATCAAATTACATGCCTTATCGAAAATGGAATTGGAATTAAAAGAGTGAAGTGAGCAATAAAGTCACGATACCTTTAAGATTGATTTTATTCGTTGAATAACTATAAAAACCACTTTGCATATAATGTTTTGCTTGAATAGAAATGGTTACAAAAGAGTGCAGTTCTAAGGAAGATAACTCTAAAGAACACAAGATCTAAGTTCACAGAGTTGGGTCTCTTATGTCAAAAACCGTTGAAAACTGCTTAATAAAGTTCCCATTTTTGAACCACTTATCCTTAACAATCAAGGGAGGTTGGGGTTGGGGTGTTGCTTTTGTTTTCAAAATCGGAAGAACCTGTTAATAAGTATTTGGAACAAAAGAAAAGCTTTCAACTGTTATTTCACTCTTGCATGTTCCCGTGCAGTTAATGAATAAGAACATATAATTACCACGTCTAAATATATCACAGTCATCAATACCGTCTATGGTACTTAGGAATGGAACAGACTATTTCCAGTAGTGCTTCTTTTTATTTACATCTGACATCTAAAATCTTATCGGGGATTGTACGCAGGAATAGGCGATAAAATCTTTATAGCATTAGAAGTCGCTGCATTTATTTTATGGCTCAGCATGTCGTTTAAATTTACATGCCTATAAGATACTAATTGGGAAAGAAAGATAACTTGAATAGGAAACATTCACCATTTATGAATATATCACAATTCTGAGTATTTATAAGAAATTATATTTCCAGTTCTTCGCTGTCTTAGATTTTTATATGTGAATGTCTTCAATTTCAGAGCATCATTCGGAAACAAATGAAAATTGCATAATGTATGCGTCCGAATTAACAACAGTATGCATAATTGAGAAAATGATGGATATTGTTATGATGTTAATTTTCAGTGATAGTATTTGATTGTCATGCCCTCTTATAGATTCAATAAAGAATCGGACAGAGTTTTTCTACCATGATTAAATCAAACTACATGCCGTATCAAAAATTAGATAGGGATTGAAAGTGTCAAATATAAAAACTTCGCTATAGCTTTAAGAGTCACTGCATTCGTTGAATGACTCAAATATCGTTTTATACAATTTCTTGCTTGAATCGGCATCGTTATAAGACAGTAACATGGCAAGAATGATAACTCCAACTTAGACAAGGATAAGAGCTGACAGAGTTATGTCCTTTACTGTCGAACAATAGTTAAAAGCGTGCATGCACTTACTCCTGGAAGTCAGATGTTTTTGTTTCGTATGGTTTTTGTATTGTTTTTCTTCAGGATCTCACTAACCAACTCAAAACACTAGATAGAACACATTGAACCTTTCAGCAATTATATAATTCTAGGATATGTCTCTGCGATCAGGGAATAAGATGATAAATTCAACATGTATGAATATGGCAAAATCGGCATTATTTTAATGGTACTATATTATGCTGATAAATGCCTATAATTCCAGTGTTTGATTGTCATCTGCCTGTCTATTTACATACGACATCAAAAATAGGATCCGGAATTGGAGAAGGGAAATATAAGATACAATTGTTATTGCTTTGTGCTTCACTGCAACCATTTATTGGCTCAATATATGATTTGAATTCACATGCTTGTATGAGAGTAAGAGGGAAAGAAAGATAACTGCATTGTACTAGATTGACGAAGTTCCTGCAAACATTCACACGTTAATTTTGTTTATGCTATGTTAAAAATACGACACTTAGTAAGACTACTTGCATGTTATGATCTCAGGGAGAAATGCAAGTGATATATAATAGATAATATCCATCATTCGGAAACAAATGCAAATCGTGCATAAATAAGTCCCAAAATTAACAACAGGATATGGCAGTGGCAAAATATAATCGATATTGTTTAAATACTATTTTGTCCTTGATTTTATCTATAATTTCAGTCTTTGTCATGTGTTCTGTTATTTTCGATAAGAAATGGGACCAACCGTTTTACTAATGATCATATCAAATTACATGCCTTATCGAAATTTGAATTCGAATTAAAAATGCCAAGTGTGCAATAAAGTTACGATACCTTTAACGTTGATTGGATTCGTTGAATGACTCAAATGTCGTTGCATATAATGTTTTGCTTGAATAGAAATGGTTACAATTGAATAAAATTTTAAGAAAGATAACTCTAAAGTACACAAGATGGAAGATAGTTCACAGAGTTGTGTCTCTTATATCAGTACCGTTGACGACTGCTTAATAAAGTTCCCTTTTTGAACCACTTACTCTTAACAATCATTATTTGGTGGGAGTCTTGCTTTTGTTTTCAAAAACTGCTATTTCATTCTAAAGTGTTTCCGTGCGGATAATGAATAAGACGATAAAATCAACATGTCTGAATATATCACAATACATTTTATGGAACTAAGGAACAGAACAGACTATTTCTAATACTGTTACATTTTATTTACACATAGCATTAAAAATGGTATTGGTGATTTAAGGCGAGGAATAGGCGATGAAATCTTTATAGCATTAGACGTCGCTGCATTTATTTTATGGCTCGGCATATCGTATGAATTGACATGCCTATAAGATAGTAATTTAGTTAGAAAGATAACTTGAATACGAAATATTCACCATGTATGAATATACGAAGATATCACAATCCTGACTATTTATATGGAATTATATTTCACTGATAGTTGCATACTGGAATTATATGCAACTATCATTGAAAAAAAAATACCAAAAATATTTTCATATTCATAATTTGTGAATTTAATTACTTATGAAGTGATCAGACACTTATGCAGGAATGCTAGAATGGCTGAAAGTGTTATTTGTATGAACAAATTGTAGTACGTTTTCCAGATCCTGAAAACTCAAACGACACAAAACCCAAAAATGAAATGAAAATAAATTAGTGAACTTAATGGTTAGTTTATGAAAAAGGGCGACTTTTTAGTTGTGATCTACGGCATTTGAAAGAAAGGGACATAACTATATTATCTTCCATCTTATATAATTTGGTGCAATCTTTCTTACCACGAGGCTCTCTTATAACCATTCCCAATCAGGCAAGAAATTTTTATGGAACGTTATTTTAATAAGTCAATGAATGCAGTGACTCTCAAAGCTATTACGAGATTATCATTTATTTGTCAGTTTCAATCACTGTCACTTTTTCCATAGGTCATGCAATTTGATATGATCATTAGTGGAAAAAGCCCCTCCCGTTCCTTATCAAAATTATAAGAACAGATTGCAATCAAACACTGACATTATAGGCACTATCAGTGTAATCTTGTATCCGAAACATATTGACGATTTTGCCACTGCTGCATTATTGTCTTAATGTTGAGAGAATTTTATGAAATTTGCATCTATTTCAGACTTATGAACTCTACTTGAAGAAGTCGTTTATTGCATATCACTTATATCTTTCCTTGAGATTTGAACTTGCAATTAATTGTACTTATTATCATGTCTGTAACCTAGCAGAAATGACATTATCTTGTCAGATTTTGCGAGAAAACTTTCCCAACACATGTACAATTCAGAACGATCTTGGTGTAGTATGATTCTGAAAATAAACGCAACACAAAAGCACAAATGAATCAAATCAACTGATTGCTGAGGGCAATTGAATTGAAAAATGGCAGCGTTTATGTAAACTTCAATTGCAAATAAAAGAGACATAACTCAGTCAATTTTCTTTTACCGTATGAATTTTAGAGTTATCTTTCTTAGCTCAATACTGTGTTATAACGATATCAGTTCAAGCGAGAAAATGCAACCAAGAACTTTGGAATCATTCAAAGAACAGAGTGACTCTACAAGCTATTACGACTGCATCGTCTTCATCCAGCCTCAGATATCTGATACCAATTTTATGATATTGGAAAGAAAATTAGCATTAGTGGAACTAATATATTCCATTTCTTATGGCAGTAGAAACATATATGACAATGAAATACTCGAATTATATGGAACTAGCAATGAAACGCAATACCAAAAATATTGACGAATTTTCATTATTCATAATTTATGAATATAACTTCTTCTAAAGTGATCGGAAACTTATGCAGGAATGAAATAGTAGCTGAACGTTTTACTTGTTCTAGAAAGTATTGAGTACGTTTTCAAGATCCTGAAAACACAAGCTACACAATACCACCAAATGAAATAAAACTAAATAATTTAACTTAATGGCAAGTGCACGAAAAGGTCAACGTTTTTAGTTCGACTGTATTTGACATAAGAGACGTAAGTATGTGGATTCTCTTCCATCATGTGTAATTTAGAGCTATGTTTCTTACCGCAATACTCTCTCATAACCATTTCGATTCAAACGAGAAATTTTATGCAACGTTATTTTAAATAGGTCAACAAATGCATTGACTCCCAAACCTGTACGGATATTTTCATCCTTTTGTCAAAACTAATCACCGTCCCATTTTAGCTATGGCATTCAACTGGATACGTTTCATCCCATTCCTTATAGAAATCTATATCGAAATTTAAAATCTTTGAGCGAGCAATAGATTAATGTGCTGCAAAAGTAGAGGAGAAAGCGGAAAAAGATCGGGGAGAAATAGAGCGTTAGCTCTTAAAAGTATGAGTAAGTCAGGTGTACAAACTAGATTTGAAATAAGAAAGAAACAGGAAAGCTGCGTAAAAGGCGCCCTCGGCAGCGCTCTCCTGATCCACAATCAGATCCGAACGACGATTAACCGGACATCGAATTCGTAAGAAACAAGCCTCTCCAGTGATACAAGATAAATTTTGTCCATATAACATCCTTGATGATGCTGATCGACTAGAAATTCTGATTGGTGGAAGACGAGCCATTATTAATTCCCAAGATATCATCAGTGAAGCAGCCGAGATTTGTATGCGTTTATTTACGGGTGGCTTCGTGGACAGCGATGTCTATCGGGCACTCATCGATGAAATTACCGACAATTACTACAGTGACTGATCCATTAGATCGGCGATAACACAACAGCATGATTATATGCAATGCCCAACGTGGACCTGAACACGTCAGAGTGATAAATCCACTATTACCTGTTTATAAAGCGATCTACAGATATGGGCTCGGCAATGTTATTCAAGGTTTATTCAAAAGGATAGACCCAAAAGCTATTCCGATTGCAAAACAATTAGGCATGAAAGCCATCGAAGTTGTTAGTGATAAGGGTATCGGCACTGTTGGTGATGTTACTGGTAAAGCATTGTCAGCAATCCAAGGCAGACTCGCGCGATTAGTACAAAGAAAACTACAGCCGGTAAAACTGCCCAGCAACGACGTGATGCCAGCAAGTATCAGTAAAATAATACATCAAGCTGCAAATGAGCGTTTGAAAGAATTAGCTGAAGGGCCATCTCTGACAAAACAAGCCGCAGCCTAGATGGAACAAATATAACCGCAAACCTAATAGCTGGTAGAGGTTTGGTCCGCTTATTGATCAGTGTTAGAACATAGTTTTAGCCAACAACGAATCTAATAAAATGCTCAAGCGCGTGTCGGATCCCTCATTTGACATGGATTTACCAATACTCAAGGATGAGTTGGTGCTGTGATTATTAATAGTATTCCCATGAAGCACGAGAACCAAACCAACGTGGACGAATCGAACTACAAGGCCAAGATGCATCCACGTATTTCCTACCAGCCCAGGCATTCAATGAAGTTCAGGGTAGACTTTTGAGAGATAACAATAATCCATACGCTGCAGATGACAAATGCGGATTCGTTGATAATGGTATTATGGCGTTATTTAAACGTGCCGTGTATATAATTGATACTAGACAAATCGAAATATGTCACAGTAACGTCCATGTTGCTACAATGATACTGGGTCTTGCAATATATTCCGATGATTATTCAAGATCTGCTGGTCCATCAACAATGTTCTCAAAGGATATTACTGACCACCCTGACCATACACAGTATTGTATAGGATGACCAAGAAACCATACCAACAACGCTGGCGCCGACGTGGTCCCGGTAGTCGTCGCCGTTAATCCAGAATCCAACTTGTGATTTGCAGCAGAAATCCTTGATGGTAAAGGAAGATTCATCTGTGTGATACCGTTGTCACATATCCTCGGATTCTGTACATGTTAAAAATGTTATCTTTGGGGTCAAGCATACAGTTGAGTTAGTTCGAAAGTCCACCGACAACGATGGAATCTATCGGGATAATGCTGCAGCTGCATTTAAAGTAATGCTAACAAAACTTGGGTTGCGGATGCCAACAATGACTCCATTAGTGACAGAATGAGCGCGATTGTCATCGTTAATGGATAGTGGTGGTAAGTCAACGTTGTCGTGGACGGGGTCCAAGATTACCAGGAACGCATTACGGTCAAGGTCTGAGAGGAACGTATCGCTAAAAAGCCCATGTCCAGTTTTGATTTACTTGATGCTGCCTGGTGATTAAATATAAAAAACTTCAGAGATGTTTTCATGCGTAATCAGTTACCGTAAAACCGATACCGCTTTTAAACTGGTATCATTAATCTCGATGGCCGTTCTGGTCCAGGTACTGGTTTATCCACGTGGTGTTGTTTATTTTGTTTCGTATGGATTGGCGCCACCAAAAGAATTTTTACAATATATATATATATATATATATATATATATATATATATATATATATATATATATATATATATATATATATATATATATATATATATGTGGCACTGCCGCTCCCATCTGGTATTCAACATTACCAACACAGACATTAACGGATCCACCTATATTCGGACCAGAAGTACTTGCTGTACTTAACGTTGTGTCAAGGTCATCAGCGCCGCCTCATAAAGTCATGCATGGATATACTAGCAGACGGCATAACCGTCCGACGTCGTTTTAAACAGGTTAATAATTTATAATGGCATATACTACGGAGTATCTGCTGGAAGCAATGCCCAGGGTGACATTGATTTTTCAGAGTATGCAACACGAGCCGGACCTGCTGTACTTATGGCTCACGCCGGGGTTGATCGGGATGAGGTTTTGTTTTTCAGGATCAACATGGGCGGCTAAAGACGATCAGTATTAAGTGGGTCGATATTATCATGTGAGTTTTAGGTGCGACCAACGATAACATCCCCTATTTACTGATGGTGTGAAAATCAAAACACCGAGAAAATATTCATACTGGAACCAGCAGATAAAGATTTAACCGCAACGACGTGTCTGGAATTCGTCGCGGAACCACCTCAGTTGATTTCTTAGTATATAAGATAGCGCGATAACGGATCCCACACAATCTTACATATATAATAAAGCATGTACATGGAAGGCATCGCGTGATAAAAAATTGATCGACGAGCACATGACAAAACAGACAAATCATACCGCATCTCGTCATCGACAATGTTGTATATGTTTCCTTGTTGGTCGTTGATCGGTTCGTTATCAGCGACGGATGTGATGTCGCCCATGATTGGAATCGGTGTCGCTGTTGTTGTCGGCATTGATGGTATCCTCAATATTATCTCGAAACATCTACGTGTGCCATGATCGTAAATGAATACTTTGTCGGGGCAGCAGCATCCTTTTTCAGTTCGTCTTGATGGTGGAAACTTTGCTGCGATCATCGGTGATGACTGAGTTGTATTTGTGATCATATCTCGTTGCTGCTGAATCGTCGTCTGTTTATCGAATTTTGGTAGTTTTTCATCGATGTGAGCTCGACTTGATCGACGACTGATCTCGTGCTGAAGTCGAAGGAGTTTTGAGGGTTTAACAGTTTTTCCAGTGAGCGCTTTGTACCTCTCTCGCAGTTGCTTCAGGTACTGCTGCATGGCAATGATTTCTCTTCCCAACAGCGTTTTGCACTCGCTCACGAGCTTACGACGTGCAGCGCATCTTGGCATCGACTGTATGGTTCCTCTGGCCCTTTTGATCAACTCATGCATCAAAGCATATGATATTGGATATGGAAACGTTGTTTTCCAGAACTGCCTCAGGCAGCGACCGAATAATGCCCATATATATATATAGTCTACTGACTGTTTATTCAATTGTTTGTTATAAAATTCCTCCATGTGGAGAGAACAGGTGTAAGTGGTTACATCAGGCAACACGGAAAAGTGTAATAGAGCCTGTATTGGAGAGTATTCTGTACAGCATAAAGCTCTCATCAAAAAAGGAAGTCAAGGACTTGAACCATGCCTCGGGTGTCAAGAACGTGTTCGAGGTTAGTTAAAAGTGTCAAAATTGCGATGGGCGGAACATAAGAGCGATTACATATTACTACGAGAAATTGATGTCCACACACCGAATTAAATAAATTCAGCTGTGTTCGATTAAATGTGATGCAAACATGCGAGAAAACTCTGCTGCAGTCATCAAGGGGAAACAATTTCCTGCGACCACAACAGCGTTGCCGTGGCATGGTCATCCAGTGTTTAGTTGTTATGAAGCTAACCCACATGGAGAAGTTAGCAGCGTGCGTAATAAAAAGCAACTCTCGTTAAGGTTTAGTACCACCGCATACTCCTTCGTTCATTTGTACGTGAGCTGGACCAGAAGCCCGATGTACCGTCATAGTTTGTTTGAAGCTCACCGAGAAGTTCTTCCCATCGGATACTCCGTCATTTATCTCAACGGTGATAAATCCGATAATCGATTAGGCAATTTGGAGATAAGACCTGAAGGATAGCAGAAAACAAGAGAAGCGATAAATAAGTGGATATAATTGAGACAATGTTTAAAAAACATAAAAATGATCGTTTATTGTCCATGTATCAGATTAATGAGTTCTTTTCGATGGATGCAAGATATGCAGTGCTTAAAAATGAGATCTTTATTGTAGACGATGCTGAGCGTGCCACTGTCGTAGAGCTCTATCTGCTGCGCCGCCATAAGCAGCACGAGATCGCTTCCTATCCCCACCACCTTAGTAAGCACGAGTGCCACGCTGATGTCTATATTGAGATGGAAAGCGCTCACGATGGCATCCTCGAGATCTTTCCAATTTTCAGTGATGACGTAAGTGAGATATCGGTTGTGATCAATTGGGCCATGGTTAAGTCTGTTGACTGCGTCAGCCATTGCTGTCTTTAAAGACTAAGAACATTTTAAGAGCTTTCTTAGGTATTTGTCACTAATATATATCATGCATTGGTGTCTGATAAGATCCTCGTCGAACAAGATCTAAATGATGCTGTTTCTGGATAAATCCGCACGCTGCTCTCGCGTGAGTAAAACCTGTTTGAGTGCTGCTCCCTGTATTTTCGTCAGCGTCAGTTAGAGCGTCACAGGAAAGCTATTTCGAACCGTTGCGATGGCTTAACTGAGTGCTTCTGGATTATGCAGGATCACTTCGCTGACAAATACCTTGTCTGTGTCGACAGCATAGTTGACGCAGTTAGACATTTTCTATATATCACTAAAGATGATAATTCGTGGCGTACTTTTTATCGAAGTATTTCTCGATTCGGCTCAGCGACGTCAACCCGCACTGGTTGCCCACCATGTCCACGATTAGATCGTCGACGTTTCTCATCTTTCCGATGAGCAGTTGCATGCTAAAGGGAGACTCACGACGATACGAGCGTATTTTATTGAGCATTTTCTGATACGACAGCATAGCATGCTTGGTGGTATATTTTTACATCCAGTCGTGTCTCTATGCGTTTCATCAGAGTTGGTAAGGCCATTTTGGCTCTGGATAGAATCGGCATCATCGGATTGGCCATCGCGCCCGTGGACACTACTCCGATGGTGGTCACGACGATCAGTGTCACCGATATGACTTTAAGTACGCGCTTGTATCTACTGTACTGGTGCTTGTGCACGTAGACATTTCGATGGTAATAGCGAGAATACGATTATAGCTCGTGACTCTCTTCCGCCGAAAAATTCTCGTCGATGTTATTGATGTCGATGATGGGCTTCATCCTGTGCTTCTGCGTCAACTGAACTTTGCTGCAGTAGTTCAATCTGTGATAAATGCTCGCTTAAAAACTTCACATGCACGTTAATTTTATCCTCACTGACCTTAATTTCACTCTCTCTCTCCAACAACCCAAGGGAAATCTATTTAAACCTTTTGTCAGTTTCGTCAGTTGATTTAATTTTACAAGATCCGACAGCGTATCAGGAGTCGCTTTCAGTTCAAGATGGTCCATATATCGCTGTGCTTCTACTACATGAAACAACCGGAAATCATCAGCGGAAAAAGACATTTTTCGATGATATTTATAAACGTAATGCTAGGACAGGACGATTTTTTCCACGTTGAGATTTACTTTCTCAGCCTTTTATTGCCGGAAACATAAAAGCTCTGTCTCTGAAAGCCCACTGACTCCAGTTTTTTCTTGGATATTTTTCTCGATGATTAATTTTATGAAGCAGTTTCTGCGATGCCTTTGAAGCGTTGACAAACTTTCCTTGTGGAAGCACACTTTCTTTTTTAAAAACACTGCTCAGTTTTTGGTCAATCTCATCCGGCGTGAAATGTTCCAAATACGTATATGACGCTGAAGCGATATCTGGATCGATTTTTCCATGCACGTTATACGTGATCACGTTAAAACGTGCTTCCATGGCCTTGCTGTTTTTAAAAACTGGTTGTTCTGCCACTGGTTGTGGAACCGATGTTTCAGGAACAACTGCATCGTCGTGCGCCATCACTTCCTTGATCACCTCAACGTCCTCGTACTCTTATCCGGCATGTTGAAAAAAAAATCTTTTGTCAATGGCATTGCGCAGTTTTCGGTTTCGGCAAAATCTCTTTTTTATATGCTATTGTGCTGATGCAGTCGAGATCTTTTTGTGTGGAACATCGTTTCCTTTCGACCAAATCGTCGTCCGGTTTTCATTACGGTATCAATAATGCTCGGATGCGTTCATGTATAATCGTGTGAACAAATTTCTTCGATGCTTTTTGCCAACCGTGTCGATTTTCTATCGATCCAAAATTTAAATACGGCAAAATATTTGTCTATGGCATCTCTGAGCTGCTGTTGTCGCATATATCCAACTGAAATATGAGACAGTTTTATCTCATTGTGTTTCCACTGTTCATGTACATTTTCTACTGAGAACTTACACAAATTTCTCACCTGTTTGATATCTGCATAAATTCCAGTGGGCTGCTTGAGCACGTAATTGTGATTTCAAGTATACGACGCATCCTGCCTGTAAGTATCGTCGAACAATAGCTGATAATGTTCGATAGCTACTCGGACAATTTCCGCCATGGTAAAACCTATTTTAGTTGGATAATGCTAAAATAATCGATTTATATCAGGTCGCAATGATGTATGGATCTATAAAAGATAAGATCATCCAGAGTAAAAATTTGGTAATAACCCACGACTACACGGTTCTGCCGTGAGCGCAGTAAACTTAAACGTGGAATACTTCGTGCACGTGCTTGCGGCTGATATGAAAAATTCAAACGTCGTGGAACCAATAGGAATGGTACCGTCGTAAAGAGCATCAACAGTGCTCTCTGGTTTTATCCCATCTAACCTCCACGTGAGAATGCGCTGTGTTTCAGAGCTGCGCCCACGCTTTTCAAATTTTCAAATGGCTACTTCAGTAGGTAACTGCACCTGAAGCCAAAACTTGGATGTAATTCCCGCCGTATCCCTACTCGTTTCCATCATCAGACACCACATGGTAATTTGCAAAAACATAATAAGCTTGATAAGAGCCTGAGAATTCCGACAATGCTGATAAAGAAATTCCACACCGTTTCCACTATTTCCTGCGAGTGTTGAAATGTGATCAGATCTGTTTCTGATACGGCGCTTATACACGTACATTATCGTGACTATCTCGTTGTTTGCCTTTGGTGGATAAACCATCACTAAGAATTTAGCTTCAGTGGCCACGATGAGATTTCCTGTGAGTGTTCCTCCAGTGCTAGATAACTCTGTGCCACCAAACCACTTCAACTGTGAGTACTATATTGCTTGAGTGTTATCGGTGATCGGCCAAGTCGTTGGAAGTCCTGTCAACACCTGGCTGGACATCGACGTGGGTTCGCTCAGTGTGATCGCAGCGCTAGTAGTAGAAATCACTCCGCTGACAACTAAATTTACAGAAATGACAGCACCAGTTTTATCGTATTTGCACGCGAGAGTCACCTCGAGATCTCCAGCTGAGACGGCCTGCGAAGATGCAAGAGCTTGTCCAGTCGGCGCTTCAAGCCCGTAAAGCCTTTTACCACCCATGTAAATGCTTCAGGTCATTTCTCCTCCGGTCAGTGACAATTTAGTCTTTGCCAGTCTATTTGCGTGCCACCATCCTGCGGAGTTGTCGTCCGGCGATGGATACTTTACATCGTCGAGATCGGCGATGCTCTGACTACTCATTCTGAGATTACCCTGCATGGAAACCCTTGAGCGGTTGACCTTATTGTCAAGGTCATCATGACTCGCAGAAGATCTGCTGTTTGAAGAGTACCAACGGAAGTGTAAGACATGGTTTGGAGATAAAATCTGCTACGACTGACGCGAATTATATAGAAAATGAACATCATTAATTTCGACACGAAGACCTACCCGAAAGCGCAACAGCATCTTTTTTTATGCCTGTTTGCCATTACATGATCGTAGGTCCGGCCGGTCTTGGTAAAACGGATCTGCTCATGAACATGCTCCCAAACAACATGTTGGTGTACGATCGCGTGATCATTCACATGCTCAATCCACACCAGGACAAATACAGCACGATCCACGAATTCGGAGATTCGCTTGAAAACAACGTTTTCACCATAGCAGATCCGGATTAGATACAACCCGTACAAGAATTGGATTGCAACACGCATAAGATCATCGTGTTCGACGATATTAAGATCGATCGCGAGAAGATGAACCGCACCTGCTAGCATTTTTCGTTGTCGAGAAACAAGCGCTGCAACAGCATATATCTCACTCAGTCGTACTACGATATTCCTAAATACATCGGCCGTAACACGGGATGCTTTGCACTGTTTTCAGGATTCGACAACAGAGAAGTTGACGCGATCGCGAGAGACCATGGCAGTGGCATCACTGCGAAGAAATTCAAAGACTGCTACGCCCACGACAAATTCTAAACACGACTTTATGACGTTTCATCGCGATGCGGATACTGTACCTGAAAGATATCGAAAAGGCATTGATAAATGTTTCATACCTGGTTAGTTTATCATCATCGGAAAACAGCATTTTCTTTGGACAACAAAGATGTTAGCATCATGTCGTTCGAAAAGATCACATATTGTTGTCAGCGTGATGATGTTCTCACAAAGTTTATCGATCAGCGTGTAACGTTACGTCAGCGCGTCATAGACGACAAGATAGGCCAACGAGATATCGCCGGGGAATGGTTTAAACCTATTCTCACTAAGCTCGACGAAACGAAAACGACGTACGATATAAAGCAAGATCATTTTGCTGGACAAGCTCATGACGACTCAGTGATCACAACAAAGGTTGCTGGATACGTTAGCACCGGAAGAAGAAGCCGCACAAGCGATTGCAGAAAAAAACTGCGGCTAAAGCAACTAGAAAAAAGTAGAGAATGAAGAAACTAAAGACGTAAGCAAAGAGGAGGAAGCTAAAGTCAGACTGGAGAAGATGAAAGAAGAGGAGGAAAACGCCAGACTGAAGGAGGTGAAGAAACAAGAAACTTATTGAATCAAAGTTTTAATGGAGATGCATGAAGACGAAGAGACCAGGGAACAATTAACAAAGCTGAATGTGTAAAATGTTATGATTGATAAGTATGAAAAAGTTATGAGTGATGAAGCTATGAAGAGATTTACTAATTACATTGATTATTCAGATCCAGATTCGTCAATGGATTGGTTAGTTAAATTTTATAATAAAAATTAGGATATTTGGAGATACTTAGATACAGGAGAGGAGTGAACCCTGATGAGTCTTACTTCGATGCTTTAGCAGTGCGAAGCATATTAAGTAAAATAAACCATGCATATGGTAGAGTCCCTAGCAACATCAAGGATAAAGATGAGGAGAAGCCATTTAAGTGGAAAATGTAGTTAATGATCTAAAAGATGTCAACAAGGGGTTATTAATAATGTTGCGAAAAGGAAATAGTATTATCTTCATGAACAGGAGCAGAGGAAACAGCAGCAGGCTGTCCAAAAATCTCGTCAACAACAAAAATAGCAAGCAGGTATAACTGAAATCATGGTTTTCAGGCCCAAAGAGAGGCGATGAATCT
>JAECUM010070800.1:0-18970 GCA_016617855.1 Megalonaias nervosa | reverse complement strand
GAGAGAGAGAGAGAGAGAGAGAGAGAGAGAGAGAGAGAGAGAGAGAGAGAGAGAGAGATATTGCCTATAGTATGTCATTTAATTTCCAGGCATCCAGTCAAAAACAATGTTGTTTGATAACAATTTGTGTATAATTTCTTGTGCTAAGTAGCATTCTAACACGCTTGAATGTCAGCCGGGAGTGAAGCTCCTTGCTGATCAAACCTTTGATAACCCATCCAATGGCACACCACTTCATGCTGTGTCTTTAAGGATATAAAATATCTCGTCTTATTATATGTCCATCCAGTAATAACCTTTCATGTCCTGTGTGGTACAAATTTCTTTTCTGGTCAAGTACCTTTGATGGACGTCATGTATTTAAATCTTTGAAATTGATAAAGCTTTTTATATTACAAAAGAACTCTGCTCAGCTTGACTATCACATGTTGACAACAATTGGTCAAGTTTTTGTCACATTATGAGGATTTAATCTGCACATATATATTTATCTTAAATTTATCAAGATTCTTCATATTAGTTAGGTCAAGCCTATTGCATGAACACGTGTTTTTAAACTAAATCTTACTAAAAATCTCGTTTTTTTTAAGCTAGCTCACTCCATACCGCTGTTTATTTCTCACATTGTATTTCAGATGCTACGTAGGATATTTTGTCCGCACTTATTGTAAATATAATATGTGGATTAGATTACTTAGTGTAATGCATATATAGGCATATTATCTCAGTCCCAAATCTGTATATCTTCTGTTTCAAAGTGGGATAAAAGTACATTACAGAATAAATGCCAACCATTCTGAATTATTCATGGTTGTAGCCTCAATTTTGCCATCTTCGTCATTTCGATCAGATTTGTATATTCTGGGCAGTTATACTTTAATTCGGGTGAATTCAACCTTGAATACTTATAATTGGATAAGTGAAACCATTTTCACAATCGATTCTTTCTATATTGCACAACTAAAGTATGGCCTGCCTAATTGCCGAAAATGAAAGAATATGACAAAAATGATCGAACACGAACTGAACAAATTGAAACCAAAAGTCACAAAAATCTAATTCTGAGATAGGATGTTTAAGAGTGCAAGAAAATTATGAAAGCAAAGATGTATGTATTCATGATGATGATGAAACTAAAAAGAACTGGAACATACACTAATCAAACTACGAATCACGTTGATCCGCTCAAGAATGTTGAGAAGAACAACTGATGAGTATTGTACCTCTGTGACGAAAATAGAAAATCACATACAATTTAAATTCAAAACGGGATATGCAAGCCATCATTTTAAATAAATGCCATGCCTTCGTCATCTTTCCACATTAAACATGTGCCCGTGACATTGTAAGAAAAATGATTGCAGGAAGCACGGTGTAGACAAAGACCATATTCAATCATTATCCTTGAATACTAAATATCTTGAGATTCTAACTTGTTTAACCTGACATTCCTATTTTACATCATGTATGGCCGCTGTCTCTGAATCAGTTCCTCGCGGATTTGGTTTTCTTTGAAACTGAGGTAATAGAGTTACAGCAGATACTTTTAATCAAGGTAACCATGGGCCAGAGAAAGGTCTTGGGATAAAAGTTTAAGTAACTTTTTGAGTATGTGTGGAGAAAGTTAGACAAAATTTCTGTAAAATTAGTTTCATATTGCAGAAAAAGTCGCGGAAATTTAAACTGTTAGATTTTCGTTTCTGAAAGATAACATTTCTGCAATTAATGCATGCATTTGTTCGAAACAGAAATACATCGTTTCCAACACATAAGAGTTCTGCATATGATTATAATATATAATGAAGACATTCATTTCACTATCATAGGCAAAATGTACGATACACAATCATCGTACAGCTGTTCTGAAACGACGCATGTACAACAGTTACATCAGTTAGCATCTCCTTATGTACAGTCCATTATTTCATGCGAGTTCACTCTGGTGAGTGCGTATGGAAGTCAGCTTTAAAATTCAAATAAGTAATAAAATGAGTGATATGTATTTAATCGATAAATGATAAATATATGAAGCTATAATTTTTATCTTCACTACTTCGGTGCTACATTATAGTGACATTTTTTGCATCGCGAAGCGTTAACATTTACCACAATAAAATGGCAATAGCAATTTTTTAAGTTTTTAGTGTGGTTTTCTGTGTCTGTCCATACTCATTTTAAACATTTTTATCTTGGTCTTCTGTGTCAAGAGTAATTTTTAAAATGTTTCAGTATGGTTTCCTGTGTCCAAACTAACTTGTAATTTTTTATTATTGTTTCTGAGGATTCAGCAGTTATTATTAATATGGTAATGAATTTCGGTCATACGTTCTCTTGGTGAAAACGTTTAATGTTTAAGTATCAGTTCCTATGTAGTGTATCATATGAGTATATTCATGGTGATTCCTAATTGTTCCTTTTAGTTTGAATAATTATGGCAGGTGTTTGTGCTTTCGTCGACTTGACCTTTATAGAAAATATTATTTTGTTTTCCATTCTATTTGTTTAAATATGTATCACTTTAGACAACGTATTCAATATTGATTTATCACCCAGCCAATAGATAAAATGTAGATTTCGTAGCAACACGAAGATAAATTTTGTTTCTGTGCAATACGTAGAGTTTGAGACCACATAATTATGCTGGACTGCACTTGAAGTAAGGAAGAAACCTTTATTTTCTGGATTCAAACGGTCCAATGTTAGAAATCACAAATATTATTTTGGGTTGTTTTATTCAGAATACGTTTAATTATAGTCCTCATTCCTTGAAAAAACCAGTGCGATGGCTTGCAAAGGATGAAGAAGAAAACATATTGATTTGTGAGTCAGAATATCTTGACCAAGACAAAATTAGTTCTGTACAGCCAGGTTATGTGTCGATCTTATACCTAAACAAGACTTTCAGGCTTCCTTGCAATAGGAAATATGCACATACTTACCTCCCTTTTGCTATACTCTTCACTATCGGATAATAATGCATCGTTGCGAGTTAAGTGTATTTGTTCCAGTGAATCCTTCTGAGTGGACAAATAAAATGCGTGAATAAATGAATAAATAATTTTTCCAAATAAAACAAAATATATATTGTTTTGTTACAAACTTGAAAACAAGACAAGAGCAATGTAGTAAGCAGATGGAGAAAAAAATAAATATTTAATCTATGACTGTAGGGAATGAGAGACATTATTTTGGTTCAAGAGTTTGCATGAACTGAAGGTAATGAGTTTTTGTCTCGTGTTAGTGATGCATAGAATGTTTGAAAAAAAAAATAATCTGATAAAATATCTGACTTAACATAGAGAAATATTGCAACAAATACTGCATTTGTTATTGTCACTTCTATTACGTACCAAGATAGTGTTACATTATCGTTATAGAAATGAAATCGTCATACAAAACGATTAGCTACATAAGAATCCATACAAATAGTAAACATTAATAAATTTGTCATGCTGTTCTGGTACCTTCTTAGTATTCTTGACAACCTCCACAAAGTGTGCCATTTTTTTCTGGAAAATTACTTTAAATTGTGACAATACATTCTCATATTTAGAGAAAAGACTGCCTTTAATAACAATTTTAGTTAGCGACATCATCTGTTTCTTTCAATAAAATAAAGATACAAAGACATGGACAAACCAAACATGTACGTGTAATAAGTGTATGACTTCACCTGTTTCTTTTAAGCAAAAAGAAGGTACAAAGGAATGGACAAACCAAAACATTTCGATGTAGATAAGTGTGTAATGCATGAACATATGCACAATAAATGAATGTACGTGAACAGAAACAAATAATATAAATGTAACATATACGAATTTACATATGGCTGAATCAACAAAAGAATAAATAAACGAACATAAGAAGTATGTGCAATAGTAAGAATAGGTAGAACAATTATTGGTTCTATTAAGAAGTGAAAGTCCGCTAGAGTATTTATAATAAAGCAAGCTTGTATTAGTTGCACTGGTCACAGACCAGAATAGCGTATGTGATGGACTTTCATCGGTCTGTCTGTTAAGCAGAAATTTGGTATTGCTTTTCCTCCTAACTGTTTGGAGGATTGTAATCAAATTGTACGCACTCAGTCACCCACGTTCAACTTGGTCCTAAATGAAAATTGTCGTGATCTGATGTCTAATATGCCACAACAGCAACCATTTTTGTAAATCTTGGGTTTTCCACTCTTTCTAAATGGAAACTCAGATTGACATGGGGATTTTTCTAAAAGATATCTTATGATGTTTCGTATCTGCTGTATGTAGGTGGTGCCGATTTAATGTCTAATATGACTACCACAACTGACAGATTTAATGTCTTGTTATTTGTATTCCTCATAAATGGATGGCCATATCAGCATTGTTGTCACCGAAAGAAATGTTTTTATAATGTCTTGCTGGTCCTAAAGGAAAAATGGTACCATTCTAATATCTTACATAATCACTACAGTGGCCATTTTGGAACGATTATATCGTCTGCTCCTCATTAATGGATGGTCATAACAATATGCCGATTTTACTTAAAGACTTGTGATGTCAAGTTGATTTCAAATTAAGTCGATGCCGATCTGACGTTCAATATGGCCAACATGTCAACAATCTTGAAAGTCTGGTTAGTCATATTGATGTTTTCTTCAAAAGACGTCTTATGGTTGGTTCCAAATTAAATAAAAAGGTGTGAATCTGATGTCTAATATGGCCCCACAGTAGCCGTCTTGATAACCTTGCTATCGCAACTCCTCCTAAGTGACTGGACATGAAATGTTTTTTTTTTTTTTTCCTGAAAGACTTCTTATAATGTTTCAGCTGCCCCTTAATGGAAATGATACCAATGTGTCCAATGTAGACACCATGGCAACCATGTGCAAATCGCTCTAGTGTTACTCCTAGAAAACGAAAAGTCACATCAGAATGTGTTTTTCATCGGATAACATATGGAGTATGGTTAGGCCTACATGAAAATAATGCAAATTGACCGTCAATTTGGCACCATGATGAAAATAGTATACTTCTCCCAAACTGATGGTTATACCAACACATATTACACCAACACACTTCCTACAACACCAAGTATGCCAGAAACAGAAATGGTGGCAATCATATTTCCAATAAGGCTTACAGAATGGCCATGTTGAAAGTTTTTCTGTCGCTTCTCCTTCTGACTGGATGCTGATATTAACACGAGAATTTCACCAACATAAGTCTAATGATGTATACTTGGTATATAAAAACAGTGAAATCGTGCATACAATATTCCCACCACAGCAGCTAGTTTTAAAATCTTGGTTTCGTGCATAATATCTCAGTTTCCCATACTCAGCACATAAACAGAAGAAATGCTCTTATCGTATGTTCCAGTTGTAGTAGTGCTTCAAAAACCACACATTGCGTCATCTTAGCAACAAAATGAATGAGAGAGAGAGACCCTTCTTAAAACCATAGCAAGCGGCTGTGCTTGTAGAGAAATGAAAACTAAAATGCAGCTTTATAAATCTGATTCTCTTGCAGGTTATTAAATCGTGAGACGGTAAGAGATAAAAAAGCATCCTTGCATAGATTACATAAGGGATAGACAATTTCTTTAATTTAAAGCAACATTCCACCCCCACCCCATACACACACAAAACAAAGAGTCCATCAAAGCAAGCGAAACTATGTTTTACGTGTATAAAAGAGTACTTTGGCATATCAAGTATTTCAATAATGGCTAAGTGGAGAGTATTTTAATAAACGCAGTTGTTAATCTATTGTTAGTTGTGAAGACTGGGTAAAGCTATTTGGAACTAATTTAGCAAACAGGAGATTTGAAATAGCAACTGAACATAGCACAAACGTTTGCAAGCAAATGACTTAAATAATTACATATCTTTTTCTCAAACATGTATTTATATTCCAGCGAAGACATCGATGCGGACAAGGACTTCAGACCATGCAAATCAGGATAGCAAGGAGACATTTGAAGGATAGGCCTCATAAACAGGATCATTTGTATGTCAAATGTAATCGCCATAGTCTATCCTTAAATAAACTAAGTATGTGAACCATATACGGCCACACAGAACTAATTAGTTTGTTAGATATGAAACCAGCCTATGTTCTGGAATGCATCAGTTGCCGTCTTTACGACAATATCGGTATCTGATTGGCTGCAAATTATGAATTGATAAAATGATTGTTTTTTCTTCATTCGTATAGCCGATTTGTTTTTAGTCTAGACGAGGTTTGCTGCTATACTCGTGTGCGCTATCTAAAAGGAAATGTTTGGTGACATGAAAGTGTTATCTTAATTAGTTATCAGTGCTAACAGTTTGAATGGGACATCTCCAGTGGGTAATGAGTGTAATGTCAGATATAATGGTTTAGTTAATTTGCTTTTGTGTACAGTAGATACACGTGCACTGAGTAAGCAACGGATGGGACTGCACCATTTTGCACATATTTGTACGTAATACATATCAGATTGTTTTATATTAAAAGTTTGTCATCGCTTTATTCACTTTAATTTCTTAAGATCAACTATCGATTAAATTTAAAATTTATTATAGAGATATTTATACAGAACATAATAAAAAATCCTCATGTATCAACAAATGTCAGCACTATTCATGCTGCTCAAGCTGTTAGGTAAAATTGTTGAAAGTAAAACTATGTAATCATATTATTGAAACATATATACTGCAGCTGACGTTTATGGTCCCCATTTCTTACAACATATCCAAGGAACAGTGTAGCTGTTAATCAATCGTTTTCCAGAAATGTAACTGTTCAAATAAGGGACGGGGGACTATGAACCTTTCAATGTTGTATGCCCAGGAGATGAAAATTTACAGGCGTCATTATTATATACTTTAGTCTGGTATGTTCTACTGCATATTATTTTATGCATATTCCATATGAAATGTCTTTTCAAATTCAGTATTTTATGGTGTCTCTTAAACACCTAATGTTGCATACATTGCTGCATGTCAACTTGTTGCTGTTATTAATTGCTGTTTCGGTTTACTTTTTTTTAGTATTATACATTTGTGTGTATGCATATTGTTGTGTGCATATGAAATTTGGTCATATACACAGTACTATCTAGGCTGCATATTACTTCGCTTATATTACTGTATTTTCTAGTTGCAACATACATGCATTTTATACAGTGGTTGTGCCAATGCTAATCCTTTTTGTAGGAAATGTATATTTTCTTTGAAACATCTGCTCATGCAGTGTATTATATTTTGATCTCACTATTATGTTACAGTTCTTGTTTTATGTATTTATGTTCAACAGATGTACTGCTGTCTACATGACATGCCTTACTTTGAATAGTATGTCATGTATCTTGCCACGATATATTCGGGCTACTCACTACTTTCCATAATTCAATTCCTTGACGACTGACCGCAATCTAGGCAATAATCAGGAGTCAGATTATAATAGGCATTCTTCTTGTTATATACTATAATTAAGTCAGGATTGGTAGTATGATATTAAGGTTTAAACCATACTAGCTGGGTTTTCCCAGGTACAATTAACCAAGGTTCAAATACTGTCTTGACTACGTATCAGGTTCTCCACAGGTACTTTCCTGTGTGATCTGAACCTGTCGAGCTCATCCCCTAGTACATTAGCATGACATAAAACTTCCGGTTCAACCTAGGTACGATAGGATGATATAAACCTGCCGGGCTCGATCCCCTATGAGAAAATATTTCCTGTTTTCTTTCGGATCTGTGTACCATACCAGTTTTTATCCACCGGGCTCCCCTAGATGGAAGAGATGATTGATAATATGAAATTATGCTTTAAACCATACTTTCTATTCTTACCCAGGTACAAAAGGAACCGATTAGTTCTCAGGACAGGCAAGAGATGTATAGTATATTAATGCTTTTTTATAGCACTGTACATATACTTTTAATATAGTCAGTTAAGAGACATATGGCTGAAGATTCTTTGTTCTTTTCGTAATCATAAATGTGTTTAAGTACGCAAAACCAATGTCATACTGGATATTTAAATCAGTGTTTAACACTAGTATTTTTTTTTTTTTTCAAATTACACATGTAATTTATATAAATGTTTGGTAAATGTTAAATATTCAGAGTTTATTCGATTTACCATCGAGCCAATATTGGATGGCCCTAACCTTAAACATTCTCGTTCAGGATTTGTAAAGCATTCTGATCCAGCATCATTATATTATGTTTTCATGCAACAACATCACATCCTGAGTGACTTTTTATCATTCATTTGACATGATTATCATATTCACGCTTATTATACATTCTCTTCCCAACTGTGTACACTGTTTGGATTTTCTAAAAATTTAATAAGATTAATAAGATACCCTTGACTCTCCAGGTTTTGGATGTCTGTTTCTTTTTTACATAGATTTTACTGCACTGTGTTAGGACACAATTGTTGCCATGAAAGATGATGCTAATAAAATACGACAAACATTACACGGGGCTTTTCTGAATAAGCGTTCGCAAGATGTGTTTGCAGTTTGGGAACATTTTCTGATCAAACTTTATAATTGCAGCTACAGCAGGAAGATGCATCATAAATGCGACAGGTTTAGCATTACGCCAGGGTCACTGTAAGGGTTAGGATGCACTATGCCATAACAATGTCGTGGTTTGTGATACTGTTTTCATTGCTAATTCTGAATCTACTTTGATTGTCCATGGGTTTGGGGTGTCTTTTTCTGATTTATTGCACAGTGTTTTAAGAATTTGGCTTGGACATGGAACATGGGCACTGTAAACTACAATATAGATGTAATGTGTTTATGCCATTGATGAGGTAAGCAATGAAATGTGTCATTGATGAAGCAAACAACACTGTGATGTGTCATTGATGAAGAAAAAAATGCAATGTGTGATTGATGAAGTAAGCAATGTAGTGTGTCATTGATGAAGTAAACAATGTAATGTGTCACTTGTGAAGTACACAAGGTAGTGTGATATTGAAGAAGTAAGCAAAGTTATGCTTTATGAATGAAGTAAACGATAGAATGTGTCACTGAAAAAGTAAACAATGTAATGTGTCAGTGAGGACGTAAAGAATGTAATGTGTCATTGATGAAGCAAACAATGTATGTGTCATTGATACAATAAAAATTGTGATGCGTGATTAATGAATTCAACAACGTAATGTTCCATTTATAAAGTAAACAATGGAATGTGTCATTGGTGAAGTAAACAGTGTAGTGTGTCATTGATGAAGCAAGCAATGTAATGTGTCATGAATATATTAAATAATGTAATGTATCATTGATGAATTAAACATTGTAATATGACATTGATGAAGTAAACAATGTAATGTGTTATTGATGAAGTAAACAATGTAATATATAACTGATGAATTAAACAATGTAATATGTTACTGATACAGTGAACGATGTAATGTGAATTGAAGCATGATATACATGATGTAATGTACCATTATGGGAAAGTAAAAATAATACTATGGATGCAAAATGAACATGAGGTGATGCACCTTGACTGCAGAATTCAGAAAACTAATGTGAATGGAAACTTGACAGTCATGTTGTGATATGCAATGACTGTAGCAGTCAAAAAGGTAGAGCGGATTTACATTTGACAGATATGTAGTTTTGTATATTGAAAGTAGAAGTCAGAAACTGGAAATGTAAAAGGGATATTGTGATATATAGTGATTGTAGAAGTCAAAACAGTAAAGTGGATAGAAACTTGAAAGACATGTGGCTATGTAGAATTATTGTAGAAACTGCAAAGGTAATTATATGTGTAAATTTAACAGGCATATTGTGATTTGCGTGGTTGTACATGTAACACTTCTGTGAAGGAAAGTTGACGCATGCGGTTATGCACAATTACTGTAAAAGTAAAGTAGACGGAAATTGGATATGTATGCTGTGATGTGCATTGACTGTATCAGCCCAAAACATAATGGAGGTAGAATCTTGGCAGATATATGCTGTATAATGAATGTATAATGAAGGAAGCAGCTCCAACCCACACCAGACTTAACCTTCAAGTGCAGCAACTGCAGCAAGGATTACCACTCCCGTGTGGGGCTCCATAGCCGCAGAAGACGCTGCACAACTACCAACCGGGATACTTCTCATGGGCGCATTTCCATCGTCTCTCGAGACTAACGGGTGCCAACGGACAATGAATGTTGAAGTAGAAAGAAGTAATATTAATGAAAACATGACAGCCATCAGATGATGTCCAATGATTGTAGAGATGAGACTACCATGTCACATGGCGTTATAACCAGGTGTACAAGATGGTTTTATTATGTTAACCTTTGTTTGTGAAGTTTAATATTAATGGTTGTAAGAAATGTTACATTTAAAAATGTATTATGGATACATTGGGAATTTAAACCTAAAGTCACACACCATTTTGAGTTGTAGGGGTTTTACAAATATGCTGCCAGGGTGCGTGAATGCTGAAATTGTGTACAATTTATACGAGTTCGTGCACTTGGAGAGCAGTGACGCACGATAAATCCCACAAATTAGTTTTAAGTCAGGCTTATGAATGTGTACTCTGTGCAGTATACTAATTTAATTCAACCGTTAACCCTTAAGGGGCTTGTCGCAACGTAAGTCATACCGCCAGTGACTGTGCATTTCTTGAGTAAGTTAGAATATAACATGACATACGTAACTGTGCATTGCTCTGCTCCTATAATTTGTTTTACTAATCACAGACCAGAGGAGCTCTGGGATGGTCTGTTTTCCGTCCTCTGTCTGTAGTCTCTCATACGTTGTCTGTCTGTCCGTTAGCACAAGTTTGTTATTGCTAATACCTCCTAAACTACTTGGAGGATTGCTTTGAACCTTTACACACACATCCATCCCATGGTCTAGTTGCTTTTAAATAAACAGGTCATGCTCAGAAATCCAATATAGCCAACATAGCATCCATTATGATACTCTGTTGATTGCTACTACTCGTGAATGGATGGCCATATCAACAGTCGTTTGTCTTGAAAATACTTCTTATAATATCTTGTTGGTCCTTAATGAAAATAGTGCCAATCGGACCTAAAATATGGCCATCAGAGCAGTCATATACCAGTACTTATCCTGAATGTTTCATCATATCAACATGTGATTTTCGCTAAAAGACTTCTAATGATGTTTAATTTGATCTTGATGAGAATACTTCCAGTATGGTGTCCAGTATGTCCGCCACAACAATTATATTGAAAATCTTGATATCGGCTATTCTCCTGATCGGATAGTCGTATCAACATAGGATTTTGACTTGAATACTTCTTGTGATGCCTAACTTTGGTGATCAGATATCCAATATGGCCGTATTGGAAGGCATCTTAGAATTGGTTGTCACAACTCTGCTTCGACGTGGGAGTTTCACCAGAGCTTCATATAATATTTAGGTAGTCTTGAAGTGGTGCTGATCTGATGTGCAATATGGCAAAAGCAGCTGTCTTGAAAATCTTGTCTTTGATACTAATTCTAAATGGACAGTCATATTTTGACAATGCTGTTGTCTCTACTCCTTTCCAAATCGATGACCATATCATCATGAGATTTCCACCAATATTGTTTATCATCATATTATACGTTCTCAATGAAGGTGGATGCCATGACGATTATGTTATAATTGTGCTGATGTTACGCCCCTGAATGGATGGTCAAGAGAGTGGTTTTACCAAGTCCTATAACCAATATGGCTACCACGAGAGCTGTCTTGAAAATCTTGTCGCTACTAACAAATTTTGGTATCACTACTTCCATGAATGAATGATCATTATGACATTCGGGTTTCACCAAAAGGCTTCCAATAATATTCACTTTGTCTGAAATAAAAATGATGCCAAGCAGAATCCAATATATGTGTCAGCAGCTAATTTGGAAGTCGTGTTATTTGCTGAAGAATATCAGAGATGGTTTCAACACTCGACACATAAGACTCGCAATAGCTTGACATTATTCAGCTCGATTCATAAATTCAATATTAAATCATTGCCCGTTTGAAATATTTTTGGCAGCATATGAATGCATTCACAATCATAATAGTTGGAACTGGCTTTCACCAATAAGCTGTATATCACTCTGGATGCATGCACAAATTTCATGTTCAACATTTTTGCAAGTCTGTGTTAGCTTTCTGAATATACCGCATGCTTTATTCACATAATCTGAATTTCTGACCACAGATATGTTGTGATTAATAAAAGTGTTACTGAACTCTAATTATTGTATGTATAGAGCTTTATCAAAAACCTCAAACACGCGGCATGTAGTTTGTATATTTGTTTTTCTTTCCTGATAAAGACATGATTTTTAATTGAGCTGCCACTCATAAGATTACATTACTACAGTTGCATGACGATATAGTAATAGGAAATATGGAGCGAATGCAAGGAAGTTGGTCATATTGATCGTATGTATGTGACCCAACATATACAGTCATATTCCAGGATTGACCTATATTACAGCATTGGATGGGCGAAGACATATTGGAATTGTGATACATATTGTAAACAAAATGGTATACATCCTGGAAAGTAGGTTACATGTTTCAGTTTGTTGAATGTGTTTCTTTCACCTACAATTCTGCATCTTTTTTGATTTTGTTTTGCTTTTCGTTAATGGAATTTATTTTGCTGAATAAATATAAAATTTAAGCAAATAGTATGTAGTTTTTGTCTTCTTTATTTCCTGATCAAAAACAAGATTTGTTAGTGTATTCTGACAGGATTAAATCAAATCAGTGGCACGACACAGTTAGTTTAAGAGACATGGAGCAAAGGGAAAGCAGAACACCTTTACCATAGTTATGTGACTCAACACACATACATTTTCCATAGAACAAAAATATATGAATACCAACAACAATTTGTCACGCCACAGTCTCAACAACCCTTTGCCATAGTAGTGTCATAATGTAGGTTTTGTCGGTTACTGATATAGGTCACCTTGTATAACCCATAACTGTCATCTTTTATGGTCGAATATTAAGTAGCTTTTATTGATTATAAGCCAGTTGTTGCATATACACAATTAGCGTTCTACTAATATAGGCGTAATCAATGGATGATAGAAGGATGTGACTTATATTAATAACCGCGCTACAAAACTCTCGGTATCATACCTCTGAAATATCATTTGTTTTAATTATTCATCTCATAGTCATTTGTAAACCAGTTATAATGTTGGATTATTGCGGTCGTATCATAGTAAAGAGTTGTTATTTTGACTCAAAGGGGAGACCATTCAATTAATCGGTTATTTTCGCTTTCGATTTGATTTAGATTACAAGGCTTACAGATTGTTTGATTTCTATCGTTCTTTACTCATTTGTACGTTGTTGCAATGCCTACATAAATATATTCCGGATCCATGTGTATTTGTCCTACTATTTGTCCATACGTTCATCAACAGAGAAATGATACACTGGAAATTAAACGTTACATATGATTATATGATGTATATTCTTTATGAGGTAAAGTCATCGTTTTTGAACAGTATGTTGCCCGAACGTCACCTGTCAAGACCCCTTTGGGATTTCAGCTAACGTTAAGAAATATTGCAGTTGCATTTATAATAGAGTCACTTTATATTTGAACAAATGTACCCCATGCTCTGCTGTCAAATACTTCAGATATTACTAGTAATATTCAGATTAACCGGAAATTTCCAGAAAGCATTAAGCATATACTATTATCCAAGAATTGAGATATTGCAAGTAACAAAAAGCAATGTTTTAAGCAAATTGGGACTTTGTGTGTGTGTGTGTGTGTGTGCGTGTGTGTGTGTGTGTGTGTGTGTGTGTGTGTGTGTGTGTGTGTGTGTGTGTGTGTGTGTGTGTGTGTGTGTGTGTGTGTGTGTGTGTGTGTGTGTGTGTGTGTGTGTGTGTACATGAACACATGCCGAAAGCTAGGCACCTTGATCTGTCAAGTATGTACGTAATCAAGTAAACACAATCGTTACGGTAGCCTAGTGGTAAGAGCGTCCACCTCGGATGCGGGAGGTCACGGATTCGAAAACCGGCCGAATCATACCAAAGACTTATAAAAATGGTAGTAACAGCTGTCTCGCTAGGCGTTCAGTATTAAGAGGTTAATGTTAGGACTGGCAGGCCTGGTGTCAGGATAATGTTACTTGTTGGGACATGATGTTATATGTCCCAGCGCTAGACATCACTATAAACTTCCACACTGCAGACTTCGTATGGATACGACTGAAAATGGTTTAAAGCTACGTTAAAATTCTAAATTACACACACACATGCACACACACATGAAGAAAAAAGTGTAAATGTCTACCGTCGATCTGTCTCTTATGTTCAACGATAAATTATCCACAAATATATGTTGCGTGTCTTTTCAAATATATGTATCTGTGAAGGCTGCTTTTGAATTATTGCTGTAACTTAATATTCAACCAGGTAGGTCTTGTTTAATTTTACCGTGTGTATTTCGTTCGGGCAGGTGCCTGAAGGGACAGATTTGTTAGCAATCCTACAATTTTGTTTGTGCTTTTGTAGTCATTTAGTCATCTATATATTTAAAAAAGATCAAATAACTCATTTTGCAGCAGGAAGGGTGGATCCTACAAAGTTTTAAATTAGAGATCAAGCTGAAAACTAAAGCTTCCCACACAAACTAAAATACAACGTCAATAACATCAAAACCGAAATCTCTAACCGACCCGAAACTTTTCCAAACAGGTTAGCTTATTTTAGCTACTTCGTTTTTGACATCTATGATTGTGTTTTTTTAGGTGCCTTTTGTTTACTTGTGCGCTCACTCATTCTTTGTCGTCACCCTCCCTGCTGCTGTGTTTCTCGGTCAATCATTTTATCGAGACCTACACGATATCGCGACCGAGGATCATGAAAATTTATCGTTTTAAATCTGTGTTTTTGAATTGTATCATATCCATATCACCTGAACACCAAGTCTGATGGATGTTTCGCAGAGTATGTGTATCGCCTCCATTAAATACAACTTAAAGATTGCAATTGTCTCTGATCACTTTAGATATTTCTGTATATTGCTGAGTAACATAAATTACATCAATATTTTTGTGTCTGCCTAGGGAACATTTCCGAGCTGGATTTGATTGTCTGTCCAGCATCACATCATCATACACTACGAGATTATTAATACGTCCATAGAGATCATCTACGGTTGGAGCTTCGTCAATATCGGTGATAAAATCAACAATATCAGTATCGTCATCTTCATCTAACGACTTCGCTTCTTCATTAAAATCTTTAAGCACATCGTAGCATCGCTGATCATCTACGGATGGTGCCACTAAATACAACTTATCCCACTTTAACCATCTCATTATCAGATGAAGCAGCAACTGCGTCTTACCAGACCCAGATGGACATATGATAATTGCTGTGATAGAATTTGGTACCGCTACATGTTGTTTGATTGGCTCTTGCTTTCGTGTTGCTGAGAAGTCAATGACATCCATATTGTACAAATTTAATAAATAATATTAATGTATATTGTGTTCAATGCAGAGCATCCACCCCCACCAGTGGATTCACAATAATAACAGCAAAATATAAAAAAAAAGCTTGCGCTTGCAGGCAAGTGTGAGAGATGTGGTACAAGCAAATAAAAATTTATTTCGTGTCGCCTGACGGATGTCAGCGGTGTTGATATCGCTGCTTCGTTGGGAAAATTACCAGGGACTCCATGGGTTAAAAACCCAAGAAAAAAAAAAGGTCTTCCTGGATATAATTATTGTGATCCTGGAACACGACTTGATATCCGACTTGATGAACGAGACCAACCAAGACCCGGAGAGTATCCAATAAATGCGTTTGATCAAGCGTGCCATATTCATGATGTTGCATATAAAAATAAAAATTTACAACAACGACACCTCGCAGACGTGAAGTTGATTCACGCGTTAAATTCAATAAAAAAAATTAAATGTCTCAGAGAAAAAGTTGCTAGCTTCCTAGTGAAATTTGCGTTGAACGGTAAACTAGTGCTTGGAGCTGGCAATTAGTCATACGTAACTGTTATAATGGAATATATTTATTATAGCCTGAGAGGATATTGGAGGGGTAAAACAGCGATTGGTAAACTTGCTGATGCAGCAGGTGTCGCACGTTCTGTTGCGGCGAATTGGTTAGCACGACAGGTAACGTGTCTACCACCACCTAAAAAATTCAGTACGTGTATTTTGATGTCAGCGTTCCCAATGAAGTTCATCAAGCAGATATTTTATCTTTACCTCATGATACTATTAAAACACGTATACGTCATCGATCCGCTAGCGGATTTCGCACATACAAAAAAACCGTTAACTGTCGATGACGTTGCAAGTAGATATAAAGGAGAAAAACCGCAATTAACTAAAACATCAGCTGAAGTTGAATCTGCTTTTGAACGAATTTATCAAAGCGGTGGTCTACGATGGCCACACCTACTACAGGTAGATCCTGGCAAAGAATTTCTTGGTGGAGTATCTTCGTTGATGAAGCAACATACTGTCAAAATCAGACGAGGACATACCGCAATTCATCGCGATCAGGCAATAGTTTAACGATTTAATCGAACACTTGCTGAGCTGTTATTTGGATATCAATACGCAAAGGAAATATCCACTGACCTTAAGTCCGGGGAGAGAACTCGTGATTGGGTTGCAAGATTACCAAGTGTGATTGCTGCATTAAATAATGAAATTTCTCGTGCAACTTCCATGAAACACATCAGCGCGATCAAAAAGAAATGTACCAATCCTATTTGGAGTGTAACCACTCATAACATTTCCAGCGTGGTAAGATCCAGGGGTAGACCTGCAATCTACAGACTAGATTCAATAAATTCCATAGATTCCAAAAATCATTCATCGGAGTTTCTGAAATTATTTCACGCATTGTCTTACACTGAATTCTATCTGGCTGAAGTCTGATTAATCTTTAAAATTCTTTCAGTGGTTCATCAATAGCTCTATGATCATCAGTTATCTCCTCATAATAAGCTAGGAATTTTTTCAGCCATTCGTGTGGAGATGATCCAGCAAAAGGTGGTGGTTGACCATAATCACCACACATGATTATCGCACTATTTCTCGTACACAGCCAATCAAAAAATAATTTTAATACCTACAACGATACTGTACAGATCTCATCCCAAATAATTCAATCGCACGTGTTGTTTTACCAGAACCACCGCACCCGTTGAGATAAACAGTCTTATGACGGGTTACAGGATCAAACACAGATGGAGCTGATGATAATTCCGATAAATGATCATTTTTTATAAAATATTTCCTCTGGCTTGTAATCGGCTGATACAGAATAATCAAGAATTTGTTCTCGTTTTATTCTCCACGATCCACAATCAGCTTCATTGGAAATTGTTAACCGTTTCAGTTATTTTGTGTATTTTTATTGATATAAAATCAATCTGTAGCGACCCTAACCGCGGTATCAGAAAATGTGTTTATCATCGATAATAAATTTGTCGAAACATACGCAAGCATCGAACATATTAAATGAGTAAACTGCGGTGATTCATCTTCAATATACGTCACGGTTGTACCTAATTTAGTTCCATCAGATAAATAAGCATCATTTCTATTTATAAAAGTTTCTTTCGCTGTAGTATCGGCAAAAATAAAATCTAATTCCGCATCGTCGATAACCAATCTGCAACAATGTCGTTTATGATCATATGCTCCACCTTGTTTAACTTTACCAATAATCTTTCGTCCTAGATCTTTTGCAAGTTTATTTTCGCAATTAGTTACATAATAGTTTTCGTCATTGGTATATTTCTTTTGCGGTGGTAATCAAACATTCTTCTGTATTATACGATATAATCGCCTCGGTCAATATCAGAAAAATCAAAATACCAGAATCGATCATATATCTCAATAATACTACTGGAAGCCAACGTTTTTCTGAAAAATGTCTCCCAAACCAAACGTAAACGATTGGATGTAGGTTCCGTGAAAACTCAAACGAATTAATACGAGCGAACCCTGTCAAATCAAAATTATACAGTAAAGTTCTATTTATCGCAAGTCTGGTCATCTCGTGTGTTGTATGTCCAAATTGCTTGAAATACTCAGAACATTCTCCGTATCCAAGAAAACGTCCAGGGTAACATGCAACCATGTGGACGGAAATAACATTTTTATAATCGTATTTAGTATTCCATAATCCGCCTTGTCCGTATTCTATGCAGCTTAACTGCACGTCTTCAAGAAATTCCAATCGTGTTGGCTTCCATGATCATTTCTCCTGAGCAGCGTGGGCAGCGACTGACGGAACGGTAAAACAATTACTGAGTAATAGATCGACTTCATCGGAGTCGATTTTATCTCCGTTTTCATATTTTAACGCGATATTTTCATAGCATCGTGTAGAGATTCCATACGGTACATATCTACGTTAGGTCGTACAAACTGATAATAATTTCCACATTCCGAACTCTGAAACAACCACATAGATACATGACCATTTTTAGGAATATTTCCGATAAAATCAAACATATTGCCGATGTAGAATTTAACAGTTCGATTTTGTGGAAATATTGTTATATCCGAAGTCCACGTGTGTACGTTATGATGAATACGTTTTATCGAAGTTCCATTTCTTTTATATTTTGATTCGTATACAATCTCTCCGGTTAATGTCTTTACTCTTATTGGAAAACTTAATTTTGTTTTCTAGCTCAGAAACATCCCTGAATATCCATGTGTCGAAGTCTGTCGCCACGATAAGTTTTATTTGAAAAATATATTTTCGTACAGCGTCGAGATAATTAATAATTGTCGCTGCTCGTTTATCCTTAATTGTAGCATCAACCAAAGCTTGCCTTGGCAATTGAAGGGTTATTCTGTCGAGATCGAATCTGGCCTTAGACGGTTTCATCGCTGATAATCTAAAAAAATCCTCCATATTATAATTAAGCCACAGACACACACACACACACACACACACACACACACACACACACACACACACACA
>JAECUM010070799.1:0-12497 GCA_016617855.1 Megalonaias nervosa | reverse complement strand
ATTTTTGTGTGTGTGTGTGTAGTTCAGTACACTGTTTTTTTAATTGCTTGTTATAAAATGCCTCTGCGTGGTTCCAACAGCTGCGCGTGGTTGCATCACGGCAGCACGGAAAAGTGCAACAATGCCTACTTGATAAAGTACTGTGCGCAGCATAATGCCCTCATCGTGAGGAGAAGTCAGGACTTAAACCCTGCCTGGGCTGTTCGAGGTCAGCTCCAGGTACGTCAGCGCTGGGGTGGTCGAAACATCAGAGCGATTGAATATTACTTTGAAAAATTGAGAACCACCAGTCTAATAAAAAAAAATGTAGCAGTGTTTGACGAGTTTCTGGCGAAGATTAAGCATGACGCAACTGTGCGAGGAAACGACCTGGAGAGTTCATCCTGTGTTTAGTCGTTACATAGCTGACAAGAAATTGAGATGTACGTAGCGTGCGCACTAAAATAAGGCACGTGGTAAGGTTCGGCACCACAGGATACTCAATCGTTCATTTGTGCGTGAGAGGGATCAGGGCCACGATGTACCGTCATCGTTGTATGTTTGAAGCTGCCATCGGATACACCGTCGTTCATCTCAACGGCTACAAATCCGATGATCGATTAGACAATTTAGAGATAAGACCTGATGGATAGCAAAAACAATGTTTTGTGAAACATAAAATTGTATTTTGTTTTAGTTAACTAAGGATAAGATGTTTTTTGAGCTGTCTTTACATCGGTGGATCTGTACAACAGCCTGAGGAGCTCCTCTCGAGGCATGCAAGAGATGCAGTGCTTGAAAATGAGATCTTTATTGTAGACGATGTTGATCATGCCATAGTCATAGAGCCTTTTATGCTGCGCCGCCATAAGCAGCATGAGATAGTTTCCTATCCCGACCACTTTAGTGATCACGAGGGCCACGCTGATGTCTATGTTGAAATGGACTACATTTACGATGGCATCCTCGAGATCTTTTCGATTTTCCAAGATGACATAAGTGAGATATCGGGTGTGATCCACTGCGTTGACCACATGGTTGACTCCAGCCATGTATTCTAGGAAGTCTTCGGAAGACAAAGTCTTGGGAAACAGAGTTTCCTATATTTAGGACTAAGATAATTTTAAGATCTTTTTAAGAGTTTTTTCACCCATACATCTCATACAGTGATGCCTGAGAGATCCTCGTCGAAAAGAACTTTACGATGCTGTTTCTGGATAACTCCGCACGCTCTCTCGAGTGAGTAACATCTGCTTGCGTGCTGCTCCGTGTTTTCGACAGCGTCAGTTCGAGGGTCACAGGAACGTTATTTCGAACCACCGTCGCGATGGCTTCATGGACCGATTCTGGATTGTGCAAGATCATGTCGGTGACGAAGACCTTGTCATCTTCGGCAGTATTACTGCTGTATCCAGACATTTTCTATACATAATCCGTGACATACCTTTTATCGTAGATATTTTTGAATCGGCTCAGCAAAGTTAGCCCGCACTGGTTTCCTACCATGTCCACAATGAGGTCGTCAACGGTTCTCATCTCGCGAATCAGCAACACCATGTCAAAGGAAGCCCCACGTAAATATGATCGGATCTTATTAAGCATTTTCTGATACGACAGCATAACCTGCTTGTCGATGTTTTGTTTTTTGATTTTTTGGCCTTTAGTCGTGGCTCGATGCGTTTCATCATATTTTGGAAGGCCAATCCGGCTCCAGACAAAGTCAACATCATCGGATTGGCCATCGCGTCCGCGGAGATCACCCCGGTGGCAGTCACGGCGAGCTGCGTCACCAAGATGAACCTCAGTATGCGTTTGTATCGTCGATACGCGTGCTTGTACACGTAGACTCTTCGGTGGTAATAGCGATAATACGTTTCTAGCTCGTGACGCTGTTCCGCCGACAAATTCTCGTCGATGTGGTTGAAGTAGATGATAGGCTTCTCTCTGCATCTACTAAATTCTGCAGCAGTAGTTCAAGCTGTGACAAATACTCTCTTTAAAATTCTACATGCACGTTAGTTTTATCCCCTTTGACATTAATGTCACTCACTGTTACTCCGACAACCCAAAACGGATATCTATTGAACCCTTTTGTGATTTTCGTCATTTGATTTAATTTTACCCGATCTGCTAATGTGTCAGGAGTCGCTGCCAGTTCATGATGATCCAGATATCGTTGTGCTTCTACCACATGTAACAACCGAAAATCTTAAACGGAATAAGGTATTTTTCGATTATATTTATAAATGTAATAATACGACATGGCGACATTTTCCACGCTGAGATTTACTTTTTCAAAGTCTTTGATCGTTTGAAACATAAAATCTCTTCCCTGGAACCCCACTTTCTCCAGTATTTTCTTCGATATTTTCCTCGATAATTTATTTTATCCAGATGTTCTTGAGATGCCTTTGGTGCATTGTCAAAGTTTCCTTGCGCAATAAAACTTATTTAAGAATGCTACTAAGTTTTTGCTCAATTTCATCCGGTGTGAAATTTTCCATATACGTGTATGATGCTGCAGCGATATCTGGGATGATTTTTTTTTTTCATGCAAGTTCATATGATCACGTTATAAAATCCTTCCATGACCTTGTTGTTTTCAAACGTCGGTGGTTCGGGAACACCTGTATCGTAGTCAGTAACGTTTGCAGTCGATCATCGAACGCCATTACGCCCATGATGATCTCCACGTCTTCGTACTTCAAGCCGACCTGTTGGAAAACTTTTTTCTTCGATGGCACCGCGCAGTTTTCGATTGCCGCGAAATCGTTTTCGTGAGACGACCTTGTACTCGTGATCTTCTTTTTGGTGCATCGTCTTCCTTTTGACCGTCGTCGTTTAATTTATCCGGTTTTTACGATCACTTCCACGAGGCTCTGATGCATTTCCGTGATGATGTCGCGGACAATGCCCTCGATGGTTTTTTTCCAGCCGAGTCGATTCTCTGTCATTACAAAATTTAAGTACAGCAACATACTTGTCAATGGCGTCTCTGAGCTGTTGTTCTCGCATATGCCCAACTGAAATATGAGACAATTTTATCTCATTGTGTTTCCAATGTTCGTGTGCATTTTCTACTGATAACTTATTCTCATTTCTTACCTGATTGATATCTGCATAAATCCCCGTGGTCTGCTTGAGAACGTGATTGTCATTTTCAGCATACGAGGCATCCAGCCTGTAAGTATCATCAAACAATAACTAGTAAATTTTGATAGCTAATCGGACAATTTCCGCCATGGCGCAATCTATATAATGCTAAAATAATCGGCCAATGTCAGCTCATCCAGTGTAAAAATTTGGAAATAACTTAACCCAGGATTAGAAGGTTCTGCTGTAAACGCAGTAAACTAAAATGTAGCATACTTCGTGGTCGTACTCGACGCGGTAATGTAAATTCCAGTGTGGTTATTCCGATCACTGTTGTAAAGCACATCTGCGGGCTGTGAGGTGTGATGCCTTCGAGTCTCCACGTGAGGATGAGTTGTGTTCCAGAGCTGCGCCTATGCACTTGAAATTTCCAGATGCCTACTTCAGCAGGTAACTACTGACGCCAGAAATTTGATGTAATTCCAACCGTGGCTCACTCGTTTCCAGCATCGGACACCACCAGATGATTTGCAAAAACATAATAAGCCTCGTAAGAGCTTGAGAATTTTGATGAGGCTGATACAGAAACTTCACACTGGTATTTACAATTTCCTGTGAGTGTTGGTATGTATCCTGAGTTGTTTCGGACGCAACGCGTGTCCACGTACATTTTCGTGGCTACCACGTTGTTGGCTGTGGGTGGATAACCCGTCACTATCAACTTGGCTTCAGCCGCAGCGGTGAGAGTTTCTGTGAGTGTTCCTCCCGTGATCGATAATTTTGTACCACCAAACAAATTTAGCAGAGAATAAGAGATCGCGTGGATGTTATCGGCGATGGGCCATGTAGTGGGAAGTCCGTATAATTTTTGCCCTTACTTCGATGACGTTCTGTAAAGCTAATTTTGGTGTTGTTGATGTCTACCAGCCACTGATAAATTGAACTGTTCACGCAAAGTCCTTACACTGTTTGAATCACGATCGGCGTGTAAGTTCCTCTATCGATCCACATAGAACGGTCCGTAGTTCCAAAATAGTAAACCATCGTAGGTCTCGTGTTCAGCCCGGTACTCACTCCGACTCGCCTAGGATTCTGCGATGTTGTTCCGGATGGAGGTGACGACATGGAAAGATTGCTAGTTACTTGGCCAGTCACGAATAAATTTTCAGATATCACAACACCCGTCTTATCATATTTGTTAGCCAGTGCCACATCAAGATTTACTTAAGAAAAGGTCTGAAAAGATACAAGCGTCTGTCCTGTTGCAGCTAGTAAACCTTACAGAATTTTTCCTCTCATGTAAATATTTCCTGTCATTTCTTCTCCGGTCAACGACAATTTAATCTTTGCCAGTCGATTGACGTGCGACTGTCGTGCGGCGTTAGCATCCAGGGATGGGTACCTTACATCATCGAGATTGGTGATGCTGTGACCGTTCATGTTGAGATTGCCCTCCATGGAATCCCCGGCGCGGTTGATCTTTTTGTCAAGCTCATCCGATTTGCAGATGAGCTGCTGCTTTACCCGAGAAGCTTACCAAAGGACGTGTAAGACATGATTTGCAGATAAGATTGACTCACGTGAATTATGTAGAAAATGAGCATCATTAATTTCGCCACGATGGCGGAAACAAAAGTGCACCAGCATAATGTTTTGATGCCGGATTGCCATTACATGATCGTGGGTCCGAACGGTCGTGGTGAAACCAATCTGCTCATGAAAATGCTCCTGAACAACATGTTGATGTACGAGCAAGTGATTATTTATACGCTCAATCCTCACCAGAACAAATACAGGACGCTGCACGAGTTTGACGACATGGTCTCGGGAAACACACCAGACATTTATACCATCGTGGATCCGGATAAGATACAACCCGTAGAAGAACTGGATTCTGACATGCATAAGATCATCGTGTTCGACGATATCAAAATCGACCTAGAGAACATGAACCGCATCTGAGAGTATTTTTCGATGTCGAGAAACAAGCATTGCAACAGCTTTTATCTCACTCAGTCATACTACGATGTGCCTAGATAAATCCGTCGTAACACTGGGTGTTTTGTGTTGTTTTCAAGACTTGACAACAGAGACATTGACTTGATCGCGAGAGACCATTACAGCGGCATCACCGCGAAAGAATTCAAAGACTGCTACGCTGCTGCGACATTTCGATCCAAACATGACTTTGTTACGTTTCATCAGTCATTGGCTGACTGAGTGTGAGGGGCCAAGTAAATTATAGACAAAAGGGTAAACGAAATACAGATGTTTTTGAGGGATAAGCAGGCTGTGAGGAGCGATCCACTCGTGGTCGTTTTTTCACTATTTATCGGGAGCTATGGAATCGGAATCTGTTCATCGCCTAGATGCCACGAGATAAATATACCATATATATATATATACAAAATGAAAATTCATATTTTTTTAGTAGATGTACGTAAATAGCCCTCTCGTGATAAGGAAATATTTTGTATTGTCACTAGCGTCTTAGCCCTCGTGACAGTACAATGTTTCCATTTCACTATTTAAAAAATGTATATATCCTGCAAACATTGATCATATCATTTGTGGTTATTTGCTGAAATTCCATGTTTTGATCGTGTTCATATAGAAACTATATCTTTTCCTTATAACCGTTTTTGAACTTTTTAGCAATTGTAATGTCATATTAATTCATCATTAATTTGCATTATAAATCAATATCTCGTTCACGTTGATCCAATCTAACCCTTTTTCATCCAGTTATGTTATTCTGTAGTTGCATGTTCACATTTTGTCTGTCTGTTTTAACATGCTGGTCGAAATATGATTGTATGGTCTTACAACATGTATTCATAAGTGTGTAATCATCAAATCTTGCATGGGTCGATATACGCCTTTGATCTTCACTAATCATGCTGTTTCCTAAAGAGCAGTTTATGCATTATTGGTATTGATTATTCCTTCGTTACAAGTAGACTGGTGACTTTGAAGTACCACAACTATACAATTTTATCAGCACCATTTCAGGAACAAATCACATTTCACATATCACTCTGGTATGATACTATTTCAATAGTAAGGTCATAAAGATTTCTGAAACACATCTTTTGAAATCCAGTAGTAATCAAGCGGTCCAACAGTAAGGTCTAGGAAGATGGTGGCGTTTTTGTTTTCATGCAGTAGTTAAGGAAGTGGTCAGTAATATGGGGTACATGAATAAGGGTGTTTTATGCATCAGTACGGAAAGTTGTCAGGCAATGAGTAGATGTTGGCGCTTTGAATTTACGCCATTTTCAGCACATGACACACTATACATGGCGGCCAGTACATCTAGTGGAGGAAGAACACAGAGAAATACCAGGGAAAACCACTGACCCACGTTAAGCTACAGATATGCTTTTTCACTTAACCACGCTGGCGGAACCTGAGACCCAAACCCAAGCAGACAATGGTAAGATATTGTTAATCTGTAATGGCGAGCGCCTTAGGCCACTCAGCCACCCATGGACCGCAAATAGTAGATAATACACGAGATAGCCAGCATCGGAATTAACATATCAGTCATTTTTATTTCATTTGTTGACAATCGGCACAACCCACCCCACGCCTCCCCTTTCAAAAAAATCTTTCTATTTTTTTAACTAGTGGTCCAGAACTGATACATTACATACTTACGAAGACCACACCTCGGTTAGGTTTTGCTCTAGGTCAGTTTTCAAGCAATTGTGATGTATACGTGTTTCATGAAGACATTTCTAGCTGGATATTTGTTAAGTTCTTTTTGGCCGATTACTCGTGAATGAGTGAGTCCATGCCAAGAGATGGGTGGGTCATGTCAGCTGTCATTTTCGAATATATTGTTAACGTAAAACAAAACTCCAATAAATACAAAGTTCATCCTTGAATGTAACAAACCAGAGTCTCGACGCGTGTCAGTTGGACCAACGGGAGGATACGAATGAAAGAAACATAAATGGAAGAAAAGTTAATAACTGACTATGTACATAAAGCCCATTATCTCGAAAAAAAATTATTATACCACGGTGTAATATCTATTTCATCTCCCGAGATGAATCATGAACAATTTATATCACATTAGTATATTAATCAATGTTTTTAAAACATATCTGACCGATCCGATACAGTCAATGTAAAACTAATAGTATTGAATGTCTCTATTGTATTATTTCGTTGTTACTCGATACCTATACGATGAGATAGGGGAAATTGGCCAACGCAAGCAAGTGTAGCCCGGTCTTAGCTTTGTTACGTCTAGGGACTTAAATAACAAGACAAGCAAACCCAACAAGCATTCAATTTTCCAAAAGATAAATTTATTTAAATAAAATGTAAAATCAAACAAAGTGAAAGATTCAAAAATGACTTAAAAGTGCACGAATTCCTACACTGTTATCTTAAACTGTACCATAAATTTTACACTAATCCCGAAATTGTTCAAATATATTCCGAATGAAGATTCTTTGGTGTTTATATGTCAACTTGCTAACACCATTGAAAACAATCACAGTTCTAAATCCAAATGATTTTACTTCAAGGCAATCCTGCGAACTTTGAATATCACTGAAGTCCTTGAAAGTTTCACATAATCCAATACAAGTATTTAAATATTGAACTTCTTGAATAAATTTACCTAATCCGATAAATACTTAGGGTTTAAATTAAAGATTTTCCACTCTGCTAAATGCCACTAACACATATTGTAAATAAATTAAAGATTTCTTCTCAACAACTCTTACAAAACTGGCGTAAGTGAAGAATAAAATTCGTGGTGCGTGCATTCTCATTATGTAGTTTTTTATGTACGCACCAGATCACTAGAATCTGATTCACTATAACATGCTTGAGCAAACTAAATCGTGTTATTTTGAAATAACTCAGTCATGTTATGACCTTTTCAAGCTATTGGACCAATGAACAAATAGGGCGGGCATGATAGACTTAAAGGGTCAAATGCACTACTACATTCACGTGATGTTTATGTGACCTCCATTAAAAAATTAATGCGTGGCGTATTTAACCTAAGTAGTTATTGTTTTGACCTCAGCTGAAAGCCTTGGTTTTTGAATGAGATTCCCAGAATATAGTGTACATGCACTGTGCTAAAGTACTAGCTAGCCAGTAAATTAAAAAGTTGAAAATATAACTTTCATAGACCCAAATGACTTAAATACAAACTATATTATAATTGAAAACATGACACAGATATCATAATTTTTATTTTTTTTATCAAATATCGAACTTATACGTAATAAATATTGCATAAGAATATGCATGATACAATTCTTGTATACAAAACAATACAATAGTGTCTTCCTGTAACAATACTCCACGACCGCTCCGGTGGCCTAGTGGTTAGAGCGTCCGCCTTGGATGCGGAAGGTCGCGGGTTCGAACCCCGGCCGAGTCATACCAAAGACTTTATAAAATGGTACTAACAGCTGCCTCGCTTGGCGCTCAGCATTAAGAGGTTAGTGTTAGGACTGGTCGGCCTGGTGTCAGGATAATGTGACTGGGTGGGACATCATGACACATATCTGCGGAAGGTTGCCCCAGTGCTAGATATCACTTATAGACTGTCACACTGCAGACATCGTAGCGATATGACTGAAAAATTGTTAAAGCTATGTTAAAAATCTAAATCACACACACACACACACACACACACACACACACACACACAATACTCCACAACCCTATACGTAACTTCCATCTACAGGCATTTGGAATGATTTAGTGAACTCTGGAGCTGAAAGAACTGGTACACTCTTGCGTATGGCTTTCGCCTTATCAAAAGCCTCCAGACATTTGTTTGACTCGTAAATCCTAAGCCTTCAAGACATATTATCTGTGACCACATCATGATCAACTGTTTCTTCAAATGAGAGTGCAGTATAGACATTTCTCCTGGGGTTGGTTCGGCAATAAAATTCTCTATTTTGGATTTCATGGTGAATGCTTGTTGGTCACAATATTAATGCCCAGTTATGAAATCAAAATACCAGAGACCACTGAATTTCAAACAATGAAATTGAAACATCAAAAAACAATTTTCTGAAATATCAAAATCTCTTAAATATTAAAACTTCGAAAATATTTTAATAAATTCAGAATTCTAAAAATATTCAACTGAGGTTCAAATTCGGAGAATAAATCACATTAATCCTCAAATTTCCTGCGAATAGCCACGCATTAATAATGTTACACTCTAGGTGCTTACACTTGGGTAACAAGACAAAGATAAACCCAACAAGCATTAAATTTCCAAAATATAAATTTATTTAAATAAAATATTAAATCAAACAAAGTGAAGGAATCAGAAATAACTTACAGGGCATGAAATCCTAGAATATAATCCTAAATTGTACTATCACAGTAATCCGGAAACCACTGAAATGCATTACGAATGACTATTCTAATGTGTTTATGTTTCACTTGCTAACAACACTGAAAAATCACAGTTCTAAATCCAAATCTTTTTACTTCAAGGTAATGCAGCGAACGTAAAATATCACTGAAGTCCTTGAAAGTTTCAAGTAATGAAATAGAAGTATTTAAATATTCAAGCCCTTGAATGTAATCACAAAATCCGGCTGGCTGTTTAAATTAACGATTTTCCACTCTGCTAAATCCAACAAATAAATATTATAAATAAATCACAATTTATTCTCAACAACTCTTACAAAACTGGTATAAATGAAGAATAGCATACGTTGACCTTAGCGATTGCCCTTAGTTTATGAATGAGATTCCTAGAAAGTGGTGTACATGTACTTTACTATAGTGCTAGCCAGCTACTGAATTAAAGAATTAGAAAATATAACTCCCATAAACCCAAATGACTTAAATAAAATCTATATTATAGTTTGAAAGATGACACAGATATCCGTAACAGCGTCTTAGGGCTGGCAAGCATCACCAAATTATATTTACCCCAAGATATTTCTCTTTAATTACATCAGTCTGAGGGGTTTCAATATTTGTTTCATCGTGTCAATTAGTTACAAAATATTTCACCCTACTTCATTCCTATTTTCAGGGATGCCAAGTGAAAGGACAGCCACTGGAAAAAAAATGCCTAGCAAAAAATTCTAAGAGACGTCGTCGTAAAGTAAAGAAAAACAGCTAATTTTCAAATTAATTTATTGCTTATCTTATCGACACAATCGATTGTTGGCTGATCATGCAAAACATGTATCCATATCTAACGCAATTGTATACCTCAAACCCTTTTTGAAAAAAGGTCTTTAGCAATGATTTGTTTTAATGAATTTTGAAATAAAATATACAGTTTGCCTTCAATGCTGGCATGCCTTCCATTTAAAACAGTTTCAAGTAATGCTGTCAGCAAAGAGTTTGTTTGCCGTGAATACGTAAATGGACTGTACTTAGCATTAGCCGTATTACGTGTACAAATGCTGGTATCAATCCTAGCCCTAGGACGATATAAAGACCTTCAAAAAGCAGGTATAATCGTGGTTTTCTCTACAATTTTAAATTTGTGTATAATCAACGTAAGAAAACTGTAAACCATTTTAATATTTAATTTCGCTAATAGAATGGGATGTAATTTAATAAATCAGTGACTGTGTTTTAATACAGCATCTTTAAAGACTAACTTGCTAATTATATGGATGAGTTATCGCTCTAGTCTCTTAAGACTATATTGTATTTATGCTCATAAAAAAGGCGTTCAATTTACACAATCCTGTAAATATTTTGTCCTTTGCATATTTTTACGAAAAAGTGCAACTGTTTGGTCGTATTAATTGTGATATTTATTCTGTTCTTGTCTGCAGGGCAGGTTCAAAAGTCTTTTTATCCACGATTTAGCGGGCGTTATGATGCCGTATTTTTTTGCGTCTAATTAAGCGACCTTTCTAAAAATTATAGTTTAACCAAACTGTATACATACAGTCGGAGCACGAGTATATAACATATGTGACGCGTGTTAGTTTAAAACCTCTGCATAATGATCTGGAAGGGGGCGGGTAAAAATAACAGAAAACGTGGAAATGTGCTTGTCGGGCTACTAAAGAAAATCTTGTCTAATTTATTATAAATGTACTGTTAATATTCTGTGAACAATATTCCACAGAAGGGATGATGATAATGATGAAGATGATAATAATGAGAGTGACGACTAGAATAATGACTATCTTCGACAATAAGTAGATGAAGACAATGATGTTCGACGACGTCTACGACGATGATGATGATGTGATGTTCTTAGTCACGGCAGACGATGATGACATTTGACGACGTTGTTGGTGATGATCTTCGACGACGACGTTGATGACGATGATGATCTTCACTGAGGACGATGATAATGATGATGATCTTTGATGATCTTTGACGACGTCGATGACTGCGATGATGATGATACGTTTCAGCAACGATTATGATGATGACGTTCTATGACGACGAATACGACGATGATGATGTTTCTCGACCTCGATGATTATCAAGATGATCATCTACGACAAGGATTATGATGCTGATGTTGATGATCTTCGATGATGATGATTATAACGATGATGATCTTCAACAACGATGATGATTACGATCTTCGACGACGACGATCATGATCATAGTGATGTTTTGGATGACTATGATGATTATAATCTTCGATGATGATTTTGATGTGCTTCGACGATGATTGTTAAACTGATAATAGTGATGATGATAATAAAGACGATGATGCGATTATTCGTTGAGTACAATGATGACGATCTTTGACGATGACAACGAAAATGATTATGATGATGATCTTCGACGACGACGATCACATGATGAGGATAATCATGATGATGATGAAGATCTTCAAGACCACGAGGATGATGATTTTCGAGGACGATGATGATGACGTACAATGATGATGATGTCGATCTTCGTTGACGACGACATTGATGACGATGTTAGATGATTAAATTATATTGGGAGTAATTTCCACAAAAAATATGGAAATTAACTTTATTTGCCTTCTATAACTATATTATATTTTGCCTCCTATAACTATTCTATTTTGATAAAGATTGCTTCCTTTACAACAAGTACAAATATTCTCTCCCGTATCATACATGAGTATGCTAACTCAGCAGAAACAACACTCAGTGGCAAAAATTCCTAAGGTTTAACCGTTTTCCTGACACGAATATAATGCTGATTAGGCGGATTATAATGTAAAGAACATATTCGATTCCATCAGGATAGACTGAGCCTCTTTCTGGTTTGGGACGGATACACGCGCTGCTTGCATGATACTCTTGGTACCAACATCTTTACCAAATATGGCCAAGGGTATCTTGAACCAGTATAAATAATGCTCCGAGCCGCTTGTATCTTCAACTGTTAGTCCCAAAGCTAGAGAGGTCTCATCTATCTTCTTACAGGTAAGAATCGTTTGTGTTCGTAAAATTCTT
>JAECUM010070798.1:0-14094 GCA_016617855.1 Megalonaias nervosa | reverse complement strand
AGCAGCCACTGATGGAAAAGACAAACTTGGCCTTTATAGGCAGGTGACCTTTGGAAGCAGGAACATGTCTCACACTTGGTCCAGAACAATATATGCTATCAACCGAATATCATTATCATAATGTAGTTATTATTATTATTATTAATATTTATTATTATTATTATTATTATTAGTATTATTATTATTATTATTATTATTATACCGCTCCGGTGGCCTAGTGGTTAGATGCGGGAGGTCGTGGGTTCGATCCCCGGCCGAGTCATACCAAAGACTTACAAAAATGGTACTAACAGCTGCCTCGCTTGGCGCTCAGCATTGAGAGGTTAGTGTTAGGACTGGTCGGCCTGGTGTCAGGATAATGTGACTGGGTGGGACATCATGCTACATGTCTGCGGCATGATGCCCCAGTGCTAGACATCACTATAAATTGCCACACTGCAGACATCGTAGCGATATGACTAAAAAATTGTTAAAGCTACGTTAAAAGTCCAAATCACACGCAAATCACACATTATTATTATTATTATTATTATTATTATTATTATTATTATTATTTCGCATGTATTATTATTATTAGCGCTAGTAGTATGTTACCAAGATACTTGTATTTAGATTAGCTATTTGTAAAGCGAAAATAAATTACAACTATGTGCATGCACTCATTAATAAATATCACACACACACACACACACACACACAGACACACACACACTGTTATCTCATTATTAGTGGCAGTGACTCCTACATAAAATTGCTACTTGACATCTTACCTGTAATGTGAAACACATGATTGACTTTTTGTTCGGGCAGTTGAAATAATGCGACATGGAAACAGGTGTTCAAACTTTCAACAATTAATGGATTAAGCTTTTGCGCGCTCAAACTCGTCGATATCAAAAGACAATCAGCATTTGTTTGCGACCTTGGATGATTAGAAAATGAAAGACTCTTCTTGGCGCTATTGCTAGTAGCCTCTCAGCCGTTAATCCGAGTTTCCTCTGACCCTTCTAACCTCATTTAACATATTTGGATATTTATGTTTATTGCCTATCAAAAAGTTCGAATTTACCGCCACAAAGCCAGATTCATCAAGCAGAGAGCCCATGTCAACGCGGAAGTGACAAGATACAACAAAACCTATTTCTACAGGTACTCTATTCTTTGATGAATCCGTTTTTCTCCAAATTGCTTTGACAGCAACATATTTCTGAACGTTGTTCTCAGAATAAATATGTTGCGAATTCAATGTCATTTCGTTCTATACAAATAGTATGTCACTTTCATTTAATACTTTTGAATTTTTGTGCAGCAACATTGGAAAGGAGTTTAACAGTTGATATCACGCGACTGTCAGACCTCTGGTGTTATAGACATATTGATTGCAATATTTGTGTAGTCACGTCACTAGCAATGCAAATTGCGAGTACCAGGTAAAATTTCATCCATCCTGTTGTTTCATCTCGCCCGTCAGCTAATTAAAGACAAAACTATTATAATACTCGCAATTGCTCAGAAAATAATTCATTTGCATATCAATTTCATACTTTCGATACTCAGTTGACTCTGACCTTACACCCCAACATAAATGTCCAAATCTGAAAAATGAGGTAGAAAGGGTCAGAGGAAACTCGGATTACTAAACCGTATGGGACATCACTAGTGCAGCGTATCTCTTGTAAGTTTAAAAACCGCCTTTCCTCGAAGTCTACACGTTGAAAACATTGAGTTTCACTACCTTATGAAGTACACCCGAAATAAGAAACGTCTAAACATCGATTCATCTAATATACCTTTATACCTATCATACATTCTTCATCAAATAACAGAATTTTAGCTTGCATATCTGGAGCGGTCACTGCCAAAACGCTTTAATGACTGTGGAATGCAGGCCGCAACCACTGCTTGGTTAAGAAACATTTTGCCGCTGACCGCGGAAGACAGGTGGTTACTGATTACATGATATTGATAGACTTGGCGGGTAGGATGGAAGAAATTAGAGTGGCCATAGTAACCATGTAACCACTGATCTCACATGACCTTGAGGACAGGTTATGCTATATATATATATATATATATATATATATATATATATATATATATATATATATATATATATATATTAAGTATATATATATATATATATATATATATATTCAGACAGAGAGATACCCCGAATCCTCAGTATACCTGACTCCTTCTTTAATATCTTCATTTATATTAATTTTACACTACCTCCACCCCACCCCCCACTCAAACCTGAATGTCACTTAAACATAGAAATCGTCAACAACATCCACTTGAGTTAAAAAACAATATAACCTGTTACAAGACATGACACTTTCTAGGGCGTTGAAGACAAATGAAGTTGTAGCAATTTCATAGAAAGATTGATCTCCAGCTGGCTATTGTGTAAAAGTGAAAATATTACGTTTCAGTATAAATGAGGCAAGGAAAATCTAAGATTATTTCAAAACTAATAAATGAATACTGTAGACTAAACCACTTTTAAACTGTAAATTCGTCAAGTTTTCACCAAAAATATAAAAAAAGATAAAATACAATGTAAAATATTGACTATCCTATATACAGGAATGACATTTTTGTTTCTTCAAATCTATCTATCAAGCTATCGACTGTTCTTTCGAATTCGGTTAATATTAACTGTACTGACATACATCCGATATATATTTTCTTCAAAAGGAAGTAGTAGAAGACGATTCGATTGATTCGAGATATATAGTTTTAGAACACACTGGGTGATGCATTCATATTGCAACACACAGCTTTGTTTCATATTCTATATCGCTAATGAATAGTATTTATAAATGTTTAGTCATTAGTAGTAATATTGGGCGATTGGGGATAGATGGGGCGATTGGAGCAGTACTTATTGGAGACAACTGGGATCCATAGAGTTAACATATAATCTTCTCTTCCAAATTGCTGTGTCCATTATGTTGGTGATGGCCCAAAATAATTTCACATACATCCTATTGTTCGGCTTGAACAGCATCCCCGATATGAGTGTTGATACGTCCACGCTTCTTGACATGGTATACAGTTTGGACTCTCCACTTGATAATATGGTATACCTATTGATCTTACGTGAGAACAGGTGAAACCATGAGATGAATCGCTTGTAGTCTAAGGTCGGATAGAAACGGATTGCAATGTTTCACGAATCCAAAGTCGCGATAGAAAATCCAGTCAGAGCTGGGAGTTTCCCTTTCAATCAGAAGATAGTAGTATATGATGCCACATATATGTGCACCAACTTATGTACGCTGTGAATCAATTATGCTTCCATAACAGGACGATTTTAAATTGGATTCAGCGGATTTTCTTTCGTCTTCCCAAGAATTTTTACCGTCACCACTGCCTTCATCGCCATCTCCCTGCGAATTTTAGACAGATACAGAAGGAAGAAATGGAGAGGATGTTTTACAACGGCAGAAAAAGCAAAATAAGTCTTTGTCATTCAAAAACAGCCAGAAAAGGAAAGAAGTAAGCGAGAAGAGAAGAGAAAGTGGACAGGGGCAAAATAGAACAATCACAATGAAAGCCAATCAATGTGTGTGATACAAGACGTTTTGGTAGAATTAATGTATCTGAGAGAAATGTATCGGACTTCCTTAATTCGACTCAAGAGAACGAGGAGGGCCAATCGCTCCAAACCAGCCATCACTAGATCTGCTCTCATTAACACTGAGATGCCAGTAGCAAAAGTGACTACCAAAACATAATCTGTGGCAGGAGAAGTAGGACTGTGTCGTGGTAACGGCTAGACACAGTTAGAGCTCATCATCTTACGTCCACGTGTTTGTCAAAAACAAACACTCAACCGTCCTCAAGAGCCATCCAAACTCGCTAGAAAATAAGTACTACTTAAAGATTGCCAAATCAAATTAAACTTAAATCCCTTTTCCCCATGATCAAATTGTGTGAGTGCGTGTGTGTTTACCCTTAGTAAAATAAACCACCATAAAGAGACACTCATTATTTGGGGAAAATTTTCCTTTTTGAATCACAATCAAAATTTCGAAACGCGTCAGAAAAATCCTTATATTTTCGTTCACTCTCTGCCTTTCCTTTTGAATTTCTTCATCATCACAAGTACATCCTAGTTTTCACTTTCTTTTCGTCTACTTTTCTTCCATTTCTTAACGGTTATAGATTATTTTTCATTTTCGGAGGACCCCTCCTCTTTCTCCTCTTACTTCTTTGGTTGTTCTCTGTTTTCTTTAGGCACTATGACGACCATGACAATGGTAACAAGTATCTTGAACTTGTCTTTCATTTCTCCTGTCTTTCCTTTGCATTGACGTTGTGAGCATTCTGGAGCCAAATATCCTTTTTCCTGACAGATATAGCAAGTATATGGACTTTTATCACGAGATGAAAAGTAGTCCGCCGTCTAGTCTAAAGTATACTTTCGTATGACGTTCCTCATATCTCTGACCAAAAGGGTAAGACGTGTTCACGCCTCCATCTAGACTGCTTGAGAGCCGAACTAATCCTATGCTGCACGAGCGCGAAGTGCTTGAGTTGGAAAAACCGATATTCCTCAAGCGCACAGACGATATAGGGCTACATAGTCGGTGTATAAAGTACCTCACCGTTGAGCAAAATGTCACATTGCGAGAAGTCTTGTCAGTGAGCAGTCTACTTTTACGGCTCGCGATCTTCAGCATTAGAGGTCTGTGAATTGTGTATATATTTGTTTCCTACTTGTATTATAGGATATAATTATTATACCACCACGCTTATTTTTGTATTTTTGGTAACTCTCACTTGTTTCGTATATTGCAACGTTATAGTTTATTTCATATTTTACTTGTATGTGATTTAACAGAATGATTTATATTTGCAGTGACGTTGCATTTATTAAGGGACGTTAAGTACTATAAGATTCTTATCGGACTCAGGTTCACTTCTGAACCTGCTTATCGTTTTATATAGTTGCCATGATAATATAATGAGCATCAAAGAATTAACTCAACTTTATAGTCCATAATGTCATTACGTGTTGTTGTACATGCTCGTGTCATTTGTAGTACACGGATTTGTATATATTTTCAGATTAACTGATGATTGATTGGATGACCAGTGATTGACTTTTGGTCGATTAACTGGTAGCCAAGTGGTGTACTAGAAGAGTGACGGAGTGATATGCTGTATCTCCATATATTCACCGGAGTGTAGGTGTCTTTTAGCCGTGACATTTGATTTCATTGTGTGAAATAATTTGAATCATAAATCTCTGTACTGTTTAAAATTCTTTTCTTACATTACATTACATTATCAGGTGCGTGTATATTATGTTAGTTGGCCAATATTTGGATCTTGTATGCGCACGAATTGAACATAATCTTTTCATTGACTCATTCATAAATGAACATTGTATTTTTGTTACCATCTTTGTTGTTCTTCGTTATAATCCGACCCAAACCCGGTTATCTTGTTACACCAGGTCCATTGTCATGGGTCGAATGTATGCCAACAAGAACAAAATCGCAGAATGGAAAAGTGCCTGGGAGAACATTCGAAAACCAGACAGAACCAAAGAACGCAAAAAACCAGAACTTCTGTTATAGGACGCAAGCATATCGAAAGAGACCGCGTGTTGCATTCCCGAAATGCACAAACTCCAAGACGTATTGGATCCACGGTGCAAGCAAAATGTGTATCCTCAAGTGGTTCGCGGATCTCTGGTGTTTCTAATGCCCGATTTCCCAGACGGAAAATACATTCCCGTTATTCATTATGAACAACATTTTGATGCCATTATCAGTATTACTGAATTTCTCGGATACGGACACTATTGTGAAAAATGTGATCAAGAATTTACAAGTCAGGAGCATCCCATTCAATGTGGAGATAGATACCGGGGTTGTTTAACGTCTAAACCCTGCATTTTCGAAGGAAAAGAAAGCGTTGATTGCTTAGCTTCCAAATGAACCTTTGGGAGTCTTACATGCTACGAAAAACATTGCATGACGCAAGATCAAAAACATAAAAGAGCTTGAAAATTATTGAGATTCTGCTCTAACTCTGGAAATCTCATTAGCACCAAAAACCCAACGCCCACATTCATCAAGGGAAGACACGATGCAGCTTTTGTGATCAAATCGTCGATTTTGAACATTAATGCTACATTGAATAATGCAAACTGACAAGGAAGGAGATTAGCACAAAATGAAACGACACGAGTGGATTTCATCATCTTAATTTCGAATGAATGCAAGAGTCCAGTATTCGCATCTTAATTTCTGCGTCGCTTATCGGGCTTGCAAGAAGTGCATCCAATTGTCCTCATTGCAGCAAGATTCCAGGAGGACGTGAACAAATCTTTCGAGGACCCAGCGTGCTTCCCGATTTTGCCAAATGGATCTCAAAAATTATCGATAATACTTGGAGCAAAAGATCGTTACGTAGACCACCAGAGGTATACTACGGTGATGGTTTGCAATTTCTAAGTATACGATAGACAATTATTCTTGAAATACTATTCAGAGCGAGGCCCCGATGCCCTAAAGACGTTATGAACGGAGCCAAAATCATCAACACGAAAGTGGAACAAGTACAGCTTAAAGATCCATGAGTAATTTGGTAATACCTTTGATTTCAATGCCTAAAACGTTGGGAATGACATAAATGGCTTAAAGGTATTTAACTCATTTTCAATACTGAAGTCAATTAACAGGCTGCATTGCCGCATTTGCCTCACGCTCACTCTTACGATCTCGATAATGTGCGCACCGAACAATCGAAAAACTTTCTACGCTTGGTACCACTCTTACGCTTCTAACCCCTTTGACATTGAGGAAGAAATGTTAAAGTATTGTCGATCCCATGTCGACATTTTACACCGTTCCTATGGACGATTTCGACAATTGTTACTGGAGCACGGAGGGAAAGATCCTTTGAAGGAAACCTCTGCCATTACCAAAGGGTGTTCCTTAGTGTGTCGCAACAAATTTATGCCCGAAAACACAATTAATCAGCCGTCAATACCCTGCCAAATCTCTGCGTTGGTTTCATTACTTGTGCGAAAGGGAAGATAAATGGATCCAACATGCCAGAAACGGGGGCGAAAATAAACTTCAATATCTTTCGATATATGGTGGGATTCAGAAAACACCAAGATCGTTTATGAATTTCATGGATGTTTGTTTCACGGATGCCCTACCCTCAACGATACATGAAAAGTCAGTTCTCAGAGGTGAACATACAAGAAAACCTACCAACGACGCCTGAAGTTAGATCGAGAAGGATACTGAATGCTAGAACTGTAGGAGTACGACTGCAATTGACGTTTCAAAACCGATTCCGAGCTGAGGCGCATTGTCGAATGCTACGACGTAGTGCACGGGAAACCTCTGAACTCCCGAGGTAGTTTATTTGAAGGGCGAACGAATTCCATTCGTTTGCTGTACGACTCGGACGAATCTCAAGGAGAAGAAATCAGATACATTGATGTGTGTTCGTTGTATCCTTGGGTGTGCATATATGGTATATTTCCTACAGGACACTTCCAAATGTTAACAGAACACATCGACCTGGAACACATTCGTAATTACATTGGCATAATCAAATGTAAAATTTTACGTCTCACTGAATTGTATCATCCTTACTTACCAAACTATCCTTCCAGGTGTCAGACTCCAGAAGACCACACAATATTCAAAGAACAGTACCGTTCCATCCAAGGCACCAATTGAGGCCACATGGAAAAGAATAAAGGAAGACACTCGTTTACTTGTGGAGAAAATTAGCACACGACTGTGCTTACCCAAGACGGAGTATTTGCCAGAACCATACCACTCCTTTGTACTGGTGGACGACAAGGGAAAACGAATGAATCACGTGGACATGTTTCGTGAAGACTTAGTCATTTACAACATTGCAGCCTGCGTGAAAGCCAATGCTAGCTTAATATTGTACAAGGCCTGTTCACTTGTTCGATTTCGAGTTCTGTATTTTGACACGGACAGCTGCATCTACATACATAGACGTGATAGCCCTGACCAAGACATCGAAGGAGACCGTTGGGAGCATGGTCTTACGAGCACCCTTAAGATAAGTTTTGAGTTTTGCTAGCGGCGGTCCCAAAAATTAGGTGTACCATTACCGAGACCGATGAGGAGAAATGCATACCAAATGCAAAGTCAAATGATTCACCCTGAATTATTGAGCGAGCCAGGTAGTGAACTTTCACATGCTGAAAAAAGCTATGCAGTCACTTGACCACCTTGGCGCCGCACAAAATTGTACGGTTGCAAAACCACCAAATTGTTGTAAAACAATATCTATCAAATCGGGAACCAGAAACGAGTGCGTTTTACAGACCACAACACTTTTCCTGACGGACGCACTGAACTTTAGAATAAAAAAGGAAGACCTCCAAGACCGACACTTCATTTTGACTTCAAACGCAGAATTAAAAACAGGAATCATTTCACACAGCCCCAGATGAGCTAGAGGATCAATTTCAGTGATGAACTTGAGTGCGATGCTTGATCTTGCAATGACATCGATGCCGTACCATGCGAAAACATCGATGCTGCACGGCACGGGCGTTTCTCTACTGCTACCACTGTAGAAAGTGATCCTGTGAGTGTATCTTGCCGTTCTACTAGTGAAAACAATTCTATTGACATCGTTCTCCTCGCCTCTTAACTAGCGGAAAATATAAAACGCGACTATGTACTGGTGTTGATAGTCAAATTGACACCATGCGTATACCACCCTTCGGTTCTCATCCATGCCTGCGGAAAATAGTCCAGAGACCACCGTCACCTCTTCGAAATAAGCCAGTGATAGCATACACGTTACCTGTGACTTTGCCTGACTACTGTTTCTTGAAAACTAGATTCCAAATGTTCAAAGTCAAGTGGCCTACATACCTCAATGGACCTATACTCAAACAGTTAACCAGAGTTGCGTTTGTCCATTTGGGAGAAGGAGATACATCAAATGTTTCACTTTGCGAACTGAAGCAGAAAGACACGGTTTACCTGGAGCATTCTAGACAGTCTCCGCACTGTCACTACCTTCCTTTAGTGGGACCCAATAGGTAATTTCATCTTCATAGACACTCTGTAAGGGAACATTCGTGGTTTGCCTTTGGAGGTATGAATACGCATTTATAAAGAGTTTGTCAAAATACAAGTCAAACGCAAAGAACAAATGCATCCTTTACAACATAGCTGTTTTACCCACTTATACCTGATTGTTATAAGAGCTTTGATTCTTTTGAAAATATTCAAATGGTCAGACATTGATCGTGCACCACAGGATCAGAATACTTTGGATCTCAAAACTTCTACCAGCAAGGTGAAAGTGGGTCACAGAATTCTAAACTACACACCAAACTTTTAGGATTAGAAAAACAAACGTTTGAAAGACATAGTGTTGCTTCAAGAAGAGCCTTCTTCACGACGTGTGTAGAATGCGTTAGTGACTGATCTAGATTACTACAATTTGTATCCAAACCCGAGTGGAAAACGTACATCTACTGCCGCCAAAACAAAGACATTTTCAGTTACTAAGGACATTCAGACGTGGCCTGACGTGGATATAAAAGCTTACCATGCCACGACCTTTATCAGTAGTGTTGCAACAGATTCCGTGGAAGGAAGGCAATGACTGAATTGAGACCTTGAAGGATGAACAAATCCTTGTGCAATATTTGGTTCCATTGAAATTGAGACGTCACGTCGAGTATGTTAGTGACTACGTTTCTCGGATTTCGTTTACCGTCAGATTGATTGTGGACTATTTACGAACAGTATTTGCAAAGACACCATGGCCAAGTCACCTTTGAATGTGCACGAGAGACGCATCCTGTTAAGAGAGTTGCGTTTTCTGGTCGATATTTCTCTACCTCGGTCTGAAGGATAGGTTCGTGATACTTTTTCGACGTTTCATACTTACTAAGAAGTGTGTGCAGCTTGTTGGTTCCACGATCATTTGATAAATTTACCTGACTGGAAACGTTTTGGCTTCGATGCCTGGTCGCAAGAAGAGGTTGACTATGCCAACGACTAGCGAAATTGATTAAACAAGTGGACTTAAAACCAAAAATGACAATGGCAGTCAAGCCCGTATTAGTAAGAATGGCAGAATAAGAACCCGACAACAGAACAACCAAGTTCAGGACAGTACCGACGTCCACATCGGCACGAATGAAAGGCCATTCTTGGAGGAAATATTAGAGACTTTTAATGGTGTTGAAACTAAAGAGAACATCTGGGAGTATCTATGGAAATAACGGGACACTCTTTGATCGAAAATATTTTACATTGACGTCTTTATATTCCGCTTTGGTCATTTTGATTTGTATTGGATCGATGTACTTATCCACTTGGCTCTTGTTTGTTTGTATTTCGATCATCAATGGAAGCCAATTTGCTACTCTGTTGGCAACGTACAATCGCGGTTACAAATATTTGTTTTGTGTCATCGACGCCTTTTCCAAATTCGCTTGGGTTTTTCCTTTGGCTTCTAAAACAAGATCCTAGGTATCACGATCTTGGAAACTGGTGTTGAAACAAAGCGATCGCCACTTTCTCCAATGGCAGACACGCAAAGGCACCGAATTTTTGAACGAAGAAGAAAAGAGACATCCCATACTGCCCCCGACAAACGTAGAATCTTTAGGACGGGAGAATGGGTGCGCATTGGAAAAACGAAACTCACCTTCCACAAAGATGATTTACCTAACTGGACCAACAAATTGTTTAGTGTCTCTGGGCGAATGTGGCCGCTATCCTTCCGTCTATAAATTGGAGGACAAGAACGGTTAATTGTTAAAAGGAGCCCGAACTAGAACGGAACGAGGGATCAGAAAAGAAAACGGCCTGTACGATATCGAAAGAATTCTCGATAGAAAAACTTGTAAAGTAGGCAAAAGCAAAATCGAAGAAGTGAAAGTGAGTTGGAAAGGGTATCCACCTAGTTTTGATTCTTGTAATTGCCTCTCTGCAAGTCATCGACTATAAAAAGAAGTAACCATCACACCCTGAAAAAAAGCAAATATTCCTTTTTCTGTCCAATTTTGTGATCTGCTGTGTCATCGAAGCAGCCATTGCTAATCTGAGTTTGAAACAATGAGATAAAGAGTTGTGGACCAATTTAGTCAACAGTTGAATAGGTTACCTTCTTCCCAATCATTCGTTGAAATATTCGTCGAGCGGAAACAGCTGTAGCCAATCACCAATCTACAATCCTCTTTTGGAACTTTTGGAAACTCATTCTCCTTTGAAATCGGGTGACTCCTCGGAAAGTAAAACCATCCAATTATGAATAGCCAGTTTTATTTAATTTTACCAAACAACAACAGCTCCATAGATGTGTTTCCCAACAACATCTAATATAATTTCAGAGCCAAATTAGTTCAGGCTGTACAATTAGATCAAGAAGTGCATTGGTAGAAAGTATTCATCCCACGCAAATCCTGATTGTCAGTGGAAATCAAACGACATTTATTGTTGAAATCTCAAAGAACAAGTGCAAGAACTCTTGAATACAAACGGTCCTCTCTTTTGCAAGTCAAAAAACCAGCGTCAGCCAGTCCTCACTTCAGCATCTATGACAGGAAAATTCCTACAGGTTATTATTTTAGTGTTCAACATCTGGTCGAAACAAATGCCACTATTTCAAAGATCAGTTTGGCAAAGCCCTGGACAAAACTATTCGAGTTGTTCGTCACTTTTTCTCCCAGTTTGTTTAATATTCTGTTTGGACACACCAAAATAGCCCCAAAATCGAAGGCATTATCAGCAACGAGTGATTTTACAAGTGTAGGACTGAACGAAGGATTGAATTTGATATTCGTGTACTCCAATGTGGTGGAGTACAGCGTGGTAGGAAACACAACCGCTCAATTACTGGGAGTCATTCCTTTCTAAGTGTCTTCTGCCATTGATGATTAGGAGGGAGGTGGAAACACTTATCACGTTCACCGTGAATTTGTACATCCTCTTTTCATGCCAGTCAGTAAGCTGCATTTTGACAGTGTCAACATTGGTACAAAAGGTGATCTGGGACAAAATAGTCCATTCTCGAAAAGGACAGTCACAATGAAACTTCATTTTCGAAAAGGTATGTTCATTGAATTATAACCCATGTATCCTTTGCATCAAGGAGTCCCTCGACAAAGAGCCTCGATTGCCTCAAAACTCGACTTAATTAAGAAACATATTATGTATGCATAAATGCTTATGGGAGCGTGACTCGAATTCCCTAACGTACAATCAATTAAATATCCCAAAATGTTGGAACTAACCCGTCGCTTATGCACGAATGTGTGAATGCAACGTTAATCCAAGTCTGGTCGGGTGGTAGTAAGATGGATAGTTTATACAGAGCTTCAGGTTCACATGGAGTAATGTAGTCGCCTCCTGGACGAACTTTAGTATGGAAGCCTTAAAGGAAGAAGTGGCTCTAGATGCAAAGAGCAAAAAGGAAGAGGAGGGAAAGTGAAAAGCGTCTCGTTTAATGATGCGGCCAAACTGCAAGGTGAAGCCTGTTGTGAGAGCACCACCAGATGGACAACCACCACCATTGCAAAGTCTGCATTACTTCAGACAGAGGGCTGAGCTCTGGAGCTTCTACAATAGAAGCAGCGGTAGTAGCAGCAACAACCATTACCAGAGCTTCCACATCCACGACGTTGACTACCGAGGGTAACAACAAGAACAAACTTAAGAGTCTCTGAAACGCAGGACTGAAGCGAGTCAGGCTCCCTCAGCTTTTGCCATCTCCGCCAATTGTTGGGGTGAAGATCGATTGAGTCAACAGTGTTTGTGTTGTGCTCTGACTGGGAGGTGCGTAAATTAACAAGGTGCACTGAAAATAAAAAGGTCCTTTTTAGAACCAACTGGATCTCTAGAAGAGACTAATCATGTTGCCAAAATTCTTTGATCTTCCATGTATTTGTCTGTGTATGTCTCTATCTTTCCCCACGAAAAATCCCTTCCACTTATGTAGGATTTAGTGCGTTGTCTGTAAACACTTACTACATTGCTTGTATGTTCTTGTGTGTGATCTTTTACGTTCGCTGTATTTATGTGTTTGTCATCGTCTTTTCCTAAAATAATTTCTTTTCTCTTCTCAGGTTGTGTGTGATAGCGTGTGGATTGTAGGTTAGGTGTGTGTGTGTGTATAAAGCACATAAAGCTGCGTGTTCGTCAGTCGTATCCACAGAGTATTCCAAATAAATTTATAAGGTGGACAAAAGCCCAAACAACAATGTCCAACCGCAAAATGTGGTATCAAAGGCAAATGTAAAACTAACAGAAGCACCACAGTAATACTATGGCCATAACTTCCTCAATACAATTAGCTGATAGAAGGTGGTTAAAACCCAGGTATCAGGCCCAGCTGCACACGGTGGTACTAATTGATGTAAACTATAACTAAAGATATACAGATTAAAGGTACATTAGATAAGGAGTCCGATCTGATACCAAGTAGTGTCACCTAACGCCAATAAGCACACATCTTAATCTTCTAAATTCCACGCAAGGCGACACCTTTAGAACACAACATCCCTGGAGGACTTGGACCCATCCTATTATCGCAGTCTGTTATAATATAATGTAGCCTGCAGTAGCAGGTAACCATATTATTTGAACGTCGAATGTTATTAGTTGTTTGTTTGACACGGGAGAAGGGACTATTTCAGTGAGATAGTCCGGAGTATGCTTCGCTTTAATTTTAGTGTTAATTTCTTCTCTTTAGTCTGTATTGCAAGCTGTGTATCTATTTTTGCTGCTTCAAGCTGTAGTTTCTAAAGTTGATTTTCAAATCTATAAAACAACATTCATTTCAAAATACACTGATGTATTGCAGCAAGTACCTAATATAAATTATATTTTATAAAATCTGCCTTCTAAATCTGTAATTTAGTTTTCAAAGATTGCCTCTTCGAGCTGTTGCTCTTCTATTAAATTCTATCAATATGATAAAAACATTTGAGAATGTGTGTGTGTGTGTGTGTGTGTGTGTGTGTGTGTGTGTGTGTGCTACGTGTCTAGGCTCGTACAAAGTAACAAAAAAAAAGAGAGAAGCCAACAAGCTATGTAAAAT
>JAECUM010070797.1:0-13401 GCA_016617855.1 Megalonaias nervosa | reverse complement strand
ACACATCAACACTTTCAGAGTTGGATTTAATTTGGATTTCCAATAAAGTTTATTCTAGGATTATTGGGGATTTAATTCGCAATAACATAAGTTCCTTTCCTTTACATTTTCACTTTGCATGCTAGGGAAATAAATTATTTGTTGAAATTTACAAAGCTTAATGCTTCTCATTCTTTTCTATTATTTATATCTATCTATCTATCTATCTATCTATCTATCTAGACTATCAAACGTAGGTGATTTATCGTCTATATGATGAGAATCAAAATGAGTTGATTTTATGTTACAGTAACAGTTTAAATCCATTCGTAACAGACATATTTAATCCTGTTAATTTTTCAGTTGTCTACCAACAACCATTTAACATAACAAAATGCTTTTTTAAATCAATCAAAAGTTGTAGACCAGGAGCTTTATGCTTTCTGATGTAAAATATCAAATCATTTCAATTCTTGATACTTTCCCCAATCTATCTTCCTTTCAGAAAAAGAGACCCTCTTAGTCATCATCTATAACTGATGTGATCCTATCTGCTATATGAGCAGAAGCAAATTTTATATGGTACAAATAGAAGTGAAATGGGTCTCAGTATGAGATATATGATTTAGGCTTGTCACAATTTGACCTGCATCTTATGAAATTCCCCTTCTTGGGGAAGATAATTATCCATGATCATATGCAGTATGTATTCCCTTCACCGAAAGGTAACCAATATACTTCTCTGTCATCATTAACTCTCTTAATTTTGTTTATATATTAGTAGACTGTTAGTGGCTTTTAATGCGGATATAAGACAATTTCATTGAATTCCTCAAACCATTGTTTATTATATTAATATTAGAATAACTTGTAAAAGGATCTGGCAGTAAACAGGTTAAACTTTGCAGAATTTTGTATACATTATTATTATAAAGTTTAGCCTCTAGCAGTTTGGGTGGAAACATACCACATTGCGGAGCCAAAGGAACCTTCAGCGGGTTTTTTTCATCCACCGGAAAGGTTCCTTCGGCACGCAGTGTGGTATGCATGACCACCAATAAAACTTCTTACTGGAACCGGACGGCAAACTATTGTTGGTTCACATGAGCAGGCCACCCCGATAAGACTAAAGGAGGGTCCGGAACGTTCTTTATTTGAAGATCAGCGGTTGATCCTCACAAGGAGCTGGCCCAAACCACTGCAGTTCAGAGACGTAAAATTCAACCAAGTTACTATTGTAACCAGGAGATCGGGATGCCAAGCTCTGCTCGGTTTTTATTTTTGAGAAAAATAAATAAAGTTTTGTTCTTTTAGACATAGACAATCCACCGCACTCCAAATCATTGATCGATCGACGAAAGCAATAATGCTTATTATAGCGGATTACATGACTAGGCACATTTGTTGTAAACATTATATATGTTTGTCTGCTAAATAATAAAACCTAGGTCAGTCTTTATGCCTTCTGCCCTGTCTAATAGCCCAAGCATCAGAGACCAGAGTTAGCTGCTTATTTTCAGATTTTCCAACCTCGGTAGCAGCAATGGCATTGTCTGTGGCATCACAAAACTGGTATTCTCAATTGCTTTCGGAGACAGCACATTACGCCAAATGACGCCAGTCGTACAGTAGTGATAATCCTATGCCACGTCATCGTCAAGAAGATAAGTGTAAGGCTGGATAGTAATAAGCTGGCGTGCATCAACGACGTCAACATTTGGGTGTTTACAAATATCTTTGGCTGACTGAAAAAGATAAGATCAGAGAATCAAGAACGCGAAACGTGTCTGCCTACCACTTTTGAAAATCGCATCTTTGTGCCGTTTTACCTCGAGCTGTTAAATTATCACATTCCATGCTACCAGTCTTGCCTCTCAGACCAACTCACATTTGAGCTGTTGTTTAAAGAATACAACAGGGTGAATGGGGGTACTAATAGAGGGACATAATTTGAATAGCAAATCGGCTCAGCTGATAGGCGCGTTAAACGTGTTCTTGTGCACCATCATGAAAGCGAATCTCAGCATACAAAACGGCAACGGCTGAGGCAAGAGTATGTCTGTCTGCAAACTGCTCGAATCGACATTTAAGGGCAAGCTTCCGAATCCTGTGAAGCCTTTGTTGGATAGAGGTCCGTTGACTGTCACCCGAGTCATATCACTACACAACTCAAAGTATGGGATACACTCCCCCATTCTCAGGAAGTTGCATGTGTAACGGGCGGTGATGTCGAGACATACCATCCCCGACACTTTATAGCCCTTGGGGCTGGTCCAGCATGGCCGCGTGAGTGGGAATCCAGCAGTTTTGTTCTTTTGCCATGTTAGCCGAGGTGGACTGCCAGATCCTCACTGATATATGTGCACCTGCTGCATAACACGACAATCTGTGCGCGCTTTTCATGGGGTTTAAGACGCATTGGTATCTGACTATCTTGTGCTCCTCTGCAAAGTGGAATGTCTCTCGCTAGGCGGCCTGTTTTGATCAATGAACTCTACTTCTTGCCACCTTCACACGTGGTCATGCACGCTGTTTAACGTTAGCAGCCAGTGAGACGTTTCTTCGTTGGCCACGCCCTTGACCGTTGTTGCAGTTTCACGAACCCGACTTTCCCACACTTTCAGCATCTTGCAGAGGTCCTCTATCAATCTGGTGGCGACCAAGGTGTTCCATCACAGCTCAAATCACCGTCCCTGACGAACCGGGTTGTTTGGGTCTGCCTCCCATATATATTAGATCGTATACGGCTGCCGCCACTGAGTAAGCTGTATTGAAATAGGGTTTGTCGATGCCTGTGAAAAGATATGACTGTGTATTACACGAAATTCTGACCATTTCCAGCCCCTACACGCTTCCAACCTGACTGGACCGAACTTATCCTTTAAGACCCATTCATCCGAGGGACGAGGTTCGGAAATGTACTTAACACGAATAAAAGGTCTTTATCCACGGGAAGCGCCATGAACATAGCGGCCGTGCGCGCGTTGCTCATCAGGCTGTTCAAAATCAAACGCCCACCCCGACCTTGTAGCCTTCCGTAAAATTAATATATCCGAACCTTTAGGTTCATCATCCTAGATGCGAAACGTAATATCTACGTGCAGCATCCCGTCAAAATTGAATTCATCTTTAGCCTCGCGATATCAGCCCCTGTCTAAGTTCCTGGGAATATGTGCTTGGTGATACGCTAACCTATCGATATCAAATGAGACCTCGGGTTGCTAAGAATTCGATGGCACAGGATCAGACAAGTCTCGCTCCATTTCCTCTGCTGCCCTGGCCGCTCCCACGCGGTCATTCTGAGTCGGAAGCCACTGCAGTACGTCGCGGCTGCTGGACTAACAGGGCTAGAAACCTGTTATTGCCTCATATTAGTGTGCCGCGCGTTGTATGCTCCCGTTGTGCATGTAACAGCTTTGGTTCACCATACTGTACACTTTTTGGAGCGTATCTGTAATAGACTAGAGGACAGACCACACAGTACATTTTCTCCGCACAAAGCAAGTTGTCGTCTGTTATCTATCTGTTATATTGCATACAAGTTTAACATGTATACAAGTTTAACACATCTCATCAAATTAATACCTATCATAACTAGCTATCCTCAAACATAAAATCAAGTGATTAGGTGCAAAATTGAAAAATGTGTAACAACAGCGAAAATTCCCATCTTTGTACTATATTCAAGTAAAACTTCAATGTGTATCGCACTAAAACGCTTATTTCATCTAGTTAGTTGAAAGTTGTCATCCCTGCATACTTAAACTTATTTTCTTTGACTGAAGCGTTTGAAAAAAACATATTTTCTATCATAGCACATATAAGAGTTACATCCCTTACATTTAAATCGATAAGATATATAAGCAATAAATACTAATTAATGATTAGATTTCTAACTTTCAGACAGACATCATTTACATGTCACCTACCGATGAAAAGGTGAAATAAAAGATATGAATAATACAAAAAATATTACTGAAATATATTATTTACAACACAATTCATTGCATTTGAAATTTCTTTTCGAGACTATTCCAAACTTTTATCAAATAATTCTTTATTTGTTTTCTTTTCATAACCAACACTGCGGAAAAGGAAAAATATTAACAAGACTCATCGTGGTGACTGAGTTATTAAATAAGATTTTTGATCCCAATCACAGTAACTGTTCAATCGATAAGTGGTCACTTTCGTTGATATATCAGATCTTGTTTCATTGGCTCATTGATGACGTACTTTTTATCATGTTTATGATAAAGAGGAAATGGTGAAAAGGGATCATTGCTTGTCCGTGGCTTGCGACTATGCAACACACTCTTTACATTGATTCTGGGAAACTCAAGTGTGTGATTCTCTTACCTTGCATGGTATGATTCTGTCTCTGGTAATGTGATCGTAAATGAAAGCAATTCCATTGCCGCGTTTGTCATTAGTTGGTTTACAATTGATTCTGAAGTAATCGTATTGTGCTGGATATATAAGGTTCAGCTCATGGTCTTAATTACCACCTTCTATCTCCGCTTAGATGTTTGGAAGTGTTAGGTTATATCTGAAATCCTGTGCCATTTTAAACTTTTTACGATACACTATACATTGTATAGCCTTCGTACAAATCTTTTGTGCATCACATACTCTGATCTGATCACTGTCAAAATGTATTTGCATCCATTATTGTCCCTTCATATTTTTGCATGGCATCAATGTCCTCCCGCCACTGGTGGTCGACCTAACTCACATAAACTCTTTTGCAGCAATTTTGTTTCTTTCCTGCTTGTGTAATTTGATGCAGATTGTTCAGTTAGCCTTTTTTCAAACCAATGTATTTTATTTTATTTTGTCCTAATCAATTTGTTGCAAACATTGATTTATGTTTGTGTTAATTAAGATATTTCAGGACCATAGAAAGGGTACATCAAATAATGTTCATTTTCAGTCATTATCAAAGAAATAAAATAAAAATCTTGTAGAGAATATTTTATATATGACATGTTGTCTTTTGATGTCATCGACAAGCCATCAGGACGATCGTATACAGTTGGTACTTTATTTTAAAGAATATGCAACGTTTAATTAATCTTCTCAAACGTACAAATGATTGTGAATTCTTTTGCGATTCCGAAGTTTGACTTTGTCACAGATACTTTATAGAATGAATTATCGTTTGCTTCTTTAAAATTCAAGTATGCTTCCTCTAAATTTATATCTCGGTTTTGAAGAAGTGGTGTAGATTGGCCTTTCCAATATAAGACAGTTTTAAGTTGTGCTTGAAATTTAGTAGAATCACAATTTGTATACTTATCCACATCAAATACATAATTTATAATGGATGCATACTACACTGTTTTAACCATATTAATCATCAGGGCTGATGCTTCTGATTTCAGTGCTATCTTCATTACACGTAATTTGTGTCATTACATACTCGTTTTTTCTACATAAACTTATTAGCATTGTCAGAATTGTCATACTGCACGACAAGTTTGTCTGAAAAAAAACATCGCGTGGTAAGAACTACTTTTTTATAGTAAACAATGTACACTCATGTAGCAAATGCCGGAACTTTTCATCAAATAACATTTGTCTGTGTATGAACTAACCAGGCTGTTTGATCCATATGAAAATAAAGACAATAAAGCCAATGTGGATGAGTTCATTGAATCACAAAAGGAACTTTCCACCGAACAAACAACTGAACGTGATATCCACAATGTCCGGCGATGGCATTATGACAATGAACGTGAGAACATGCAGTACTGAAAATTTGAAATGTGTGCCTGCAATATATATTGACAGAACACAGCAAACTATCAAAACAGCGCAGTCATAATTTTCTCTATATCCTCCGCAAATGGATGTCCGAATGTAGGTGTGGCTGCTAGTAAATAGCCATGTGAATCGATCGAGGCGTGGTTATTCGTATTAAAGAGAGTCAATATGAAAAACAAGGACTTATCGACTAATGGACCTACTTTTGAGTTAATGTTCACCAGTATATTACATGAACATTTTGGCAGTGACTGTCCGTTATATGCGGTTTTATATTTATTGTTATAATTGGATGTATAAATATCACTCTGTATTTAATCATTGCAGCTGGACCTAATGGCATCAACTTTGAACCAAACATTAAAATGGTCCGAGAACATTCTTCGTTAAATATGTCCTGCCTTGCAGACTGTTATCCGATTTGTTCCTGGAAGTGGACATACTTTGATCTTTCCTTGGGACAAGATAAAATTATCTCAACAGAAAATACATTACATATTCAAAATATTACTCGACATGAAGCTGGGACGTACTCGTGCAGAGTTCAGAATCAAATTACTGATACAGAACTTGACAACTTTACATCGATACAAATCATATGTGAGTATAATGCTCTCAATTATCATTATCAATTACAGTCATCACGATATTCATTATCTGACAAACAAACAAAAACAAAAATAACTGCTGAAAAGAAAGAAAACTAGCACACAATTTCTATCTCAAAATTGAACTTGTACAATATTCATCTGAATGAATGGGTAAATTAGGAGATTCATATTTCTTTATCTGTTCATTATTATTATTATTATAAGTAGTAGTAGTAGTAGTAGTAGTAGTAGTATTGTTGTTGTTGTTGTTATCATTTACAAACGAAGTATCTTGCATTCAGAAATAAATATATTCAAATACAGCAGCATTTTCTTGTTACGATGTAAATACCTTTTTGGATTAGGCCGTGGTATATTTTCCGTGATACAAGACGTGCTTCGTTTTGAGATTTAACATTCAATTTCTCTTTCCTTATCTCTTTTAGATGGTCCAGACGCAATTTCCTTCAATTCATCAGACAAAATGATTCAATTGGATGAAAAGGATTCCATAACAATATCTTGCACTGCCGAGTGCATCCCAATATGTCAGATAGTTTGGACTGAAACAAAGTCGCAATTTCTGATACCTGGTAAAGAACTGAAGCTTGCTAATGTAAACAGAAATTCTAACTACACATGTCATGCCACGAACGTACATAAGGACAATGACACGATTTCGGATACTATCTTTGTAATCGTGGAATCAGGTATGAAACATCTCTCTGTCTCATATCCTTATTTCGTGTCAATCTATATTATTTTTTTTTAATCATACCATTCTATGCCAGAAACATATACTCCGTGGTTTTATCCGCAGAGTCAACGTACATTTAACTCATATATCTAACGTAATCTTATTTTGCATATAAGATCTCAAATTCTCATGAACATCTGGAGTTTTGAATTGGTTTGTTTGTGTATGGTTTCATCTGTCATTAACACCTAGCATTTTATGGGCTCTTCCGTAGTTATAGTTAATTCAGGCTGATTAACTACGTAAAACATTTTAATTTTTGTTTCACATAAATGGCTTTTTTCACTTTCATATTTTTTCTTTTTATATTTGCAGGTATTTTTAGTTTCAAGAACTAACATTTGTGACAGCAGCTTTATTTAAAGATAACATTATTTTGTTAGGATGATTAAAAACATATGTGATATTTTAATAAACAAAAAGATATATATGCAAAATAAAATATGTAGAGGGCCACCTGAATTGCAAGAACTTATGTATAGTTCCATTATTTGTTTATGAGCAATAAACTGCGCTAAACTAAGCTCTCCGCAGTGAGCTAAAGGTCTGATATTTTAATTCATTATGAAGATATTCTTGCAGCGGGAATCATGCAAAACTCTCGTATTTTGCGAAGTCTGGACAGACATTAATGATCCACATGTTCTCCAGTTCTGCTCTTGTGATTTGTATCTGTCCATGATTGAAAATAATCCCCTTTACATGGCAATAATGTGTATATCCCAGTCTCTAAACCAGTAATTTTAATACGTATTAGTAATTACTATATTTGCAATACGATTATGGGAGATAAATCGGCAATAACTGTCAAAAAAAAAAAAACTCTATAAGAGTTCTTGAACGATATAATGTGAATTTTCAAGACTAAATTTGTGACATTTTGCGTATAAGATAGGTGACTCTATTCAGAATTACCTGACTAGTATATAAATCGTTTAAACAATTGAACATTCTGTACTTTGTGATCTATTGCGATAGATTTGAAGAGCGGTCCAGAAGTATCTCACTCGAGATCACTCTGACAACCAAACACAGACTTAGTTCTTTGTATGTCATGCTATCTTATTTGCTCTGAAACAGTCCTACATGTAAACAGATGTAATGAAAGCGTCACATGTGGCCGCAAACAGTGTGAAATTCAAATTTATTTTTAGTACAAAGACATGGGCTAAAAATTCAGCGAATTTTGTTTGCCTATCTTAAGGATTTTTAGTTATAAAACGAGAGTACATATGAATGAATATAGCACTAACAGTTATGTTTATATTGCAGGATCATCATATCGTACTATGAGATTTTTCACGTATTAATGCAGTTTGATCTTTCCAGTATTTAAATGAGTTCTTCAGCGCGTGGTTATTCTTTTCCTGATTCCAAATAAAATCTATAATTTATTATTATGCTTAATTGGAATTATGCTGATTTCCAGATAAGTGGTTCATGTATCAATCATTAGTTGTATTGTTTGCTGCTTTGTACAACTGCTTTCAATTAAGTAGGTAACTATTGCATATGGTGTATATTATTTATCACCTGTTAACTATATTTTTACATGCCTCCTTTTCCCGGAAATACTTCAGTATCGAATAATCCAAAGTCTGATTATTCAGATATAACAATTTTAAATTGCGATATCTTTTCTTCTTTAATCAAACATTTTTAAAACTTCAATGTATATATTATTAAAAATAATGTGGTTTTAAAGTGTTCGTATAAGGCAGTTTGATATACCAGTACTGTTGCTATATTAAATTGTGATCCGCCCAACGCGCATTAAAATGCATATAGAAATATTGTTTCAACATTTGGTTATATTTTAACAGTCGGCTATCGCTTTCATATTCTCTAAATCTGTGATGAATTTCCACTGATTGATCATTAACGTTGTAATAAAATAACGATCACAATATTAATAATCCCCGTCTTTTAAATGAATTAAACATGGTGCAAGAATTTCATCGAAATCCTCTATGCATCCCGCCCCTCTTATGCATAAGGGAGAGAATACAGGGAAGTATGTGGCGTGAAAGGAAAACTGAACTGCACCAAGCAACCTACAAGACCTTGAGACTTCGTAACGATTAGGTGTACAAGTTCCATGGGATTGTAATACAGTGTTCACAATACCAGTGATACAAAGTTACAATAACGTGCCAAGACTTGTACGGTACATTTATTTGTAAGGAGGAATACACATACTGTGATCTGTTTAATGCTCTGTTTTTATTTCTTTCTTTTTTTAATAAAACGTATTAATATGGGTCTAAAAACATTATTTATTATTAAAATGTACGAAGGCCGCTCTACCCTCCCTCACACTTTTTCTGTCACTGTGTGGGTTAGTAAGGCAATAGACTAATCGACCCATAAAGAAACACAGGGATGGACAAAGAATAAATGCCTTATAAGTCTCCACAACCTCTCTGGACCTATGACTGATGGAAAATTTAGTCACACAAAGCAACGAAAAGGGGAATGTTAGAAATGGAGGATAGAAACAATTGTATGATTAGTAGCAATGTTAATTAAATCTTAATAATGACTTGGATGAACTGTAAATACATTTCATTGCTTCAAGTACCTCTTGCTGATTCCTCATTTCGCTTAGTTTGCATTTCCAACTTGTTTCAATATGCTAGCCGATATGTAAAAGTCAGCGCGTTTAGTGTTCAAGTAGTTAATCACGCTGTGTTTTTAGTGCTCTACTCTCTTCATTTAAATCTTCTTTCTTGTTTAAATCTTAAGTGTTTCATATATTTATTTAATCAATATGAATGAAAATAGAAGTTGTCAATTTGCAAAGGAGATTGCGACTATTCGCAATAGGTTAAGAACTACATTTTGTAGCGGACACACTGGACAGGGCTGTGCAAAGATCATTCATTCCGTCAATACCAGTTCCTTGCAGTCAATCTTAACTGCGTTGGAAATGCAAGTATGTGTATTTGTATATGATTTAAATAAAATATATGTTGTATTTACGCTGTATCTTTGTTATAACACGCATATCACAAACACACATATACATTCATATATATATATATATATATATATATATATATATATATATATATATATATATATATATATATATATATAACTACATGTTGAAGAATGCCGGATAATAGATGTAAAGCTGTTTGCCTGGCCTGTACCGTTACCACTACATCACAGATTAGACACATATTAGACACAAATGGCATAGTCAGCTTTGAAACAAACTGCAAAAAGTATACCATCTATAGAGAATACACTTTATGTTTTTTCTTTCAGGGATCAATCATTATTTGCCCACGACGATGACATCAGAAGAGAATACAGAAGGTGCTGTATATGCTGCTAATACTCTATTCTGTTGTCTATTTGCACGTTCGTTACATAAATGGTTGCACAGTAAGATTCTTTATTTTTTGATACAACATGTTTTGTAGATAACTATTGTATATTACTTGTATATTACTTATCAGTACTTACAATGTTTCCTTTGCGGATAAAATACCATAGCACTATAATATCCAATAATTTACACCCAAGTATACAGATATTTCAATTTTGACTAAAAAAATTTGACATATATATATATATATATATATATATATATATATATATATATATATATATATATATATATATACATAGTTGTTGAATAATGTCGAATAATAGAACTAAAGCGTTGTGTTTGGCCTTTGTTGTTACCATTATATAGCATATTAGACACATGCTGTAGTTATCGTTGAATAAACTGCATGAGGTATACTATCATTACAGAATTCACGTTACGTTTTTCAGGGATCAATCATTATACGTCCACGGCAAAGACATTGCAAGAGGATGCAGAAGGTGCTGTATACACTTCTAGTAGGCCGATAAATTATCCCCTCACCCGTGATGATATTGATTTTCGGGTTAGGGGCTGATATCACCTCTTCATTAAAAGCTGCAATTATTTGCAGGAAATTTTGGCTGCACACATCGGTGTAAAATTTATACACTTACTGGTATTTCTCTTGGCTGTGGAGCTACCGTTGGCTGACGGGTTCTTTTGGTGACATGTACATTATATTTCAGGAGCAAATCCTATGTTTGGTGACTTGTAAATCCACGTGGAATAGCACAACCATCTGACCTGTTGCCATTGTGAATTTCGCGCTAGAGATATGGTTGTTACCAAATACCGGTATGTGTCTAAAAAGTGTACTCAGGATTGTTCCGGAATGATTTGCATGCAGCAAAACTGCACATTTTAATGAACAGGTGACATCATACCCACATATCGTCCATCAGTATCAACACAGATTTGGGTGTGTGTGTGTTGATTTATTGGACTACACTTCTAGCTGTGGCGTACTAAGGCTGGTGCGAAGGGGGCGGTCCGCCTCGGGTGACAGTCAGGATATGAGTGCCATCGGGACTTGATGTTCTTTGTTTCTTGTATAAAATAAAATTCAGTATTACCTGTTCACTAAACTTTTAATATCCTGCATTTTTCCTATTTCCAGTTTGCTTATGACAGTACCAGACGCGTAGCGAGGGTGTGGCAAGACACCGCATGTGCCGTGGGCGCCACTTGAAGGGGGGGGGGGACGCAAAATCGGTGAGCAGAACAGTTTTTTATACTTTCAAAGCTTTGATAGGGGCGCAATTTTAGTTCTTACCGTGGTTCTTGCCGTGGGCGCCACTTTGATAGGGGCGCAATTTTATTTCTTGCCGTGGGCGCCATATGTCCTCGCTACGCCTCTGGACAGTACTGTACTGTTTCAAAATCTGCTTGCAAACATAATATATTTTTCTGTGTTTAAATTTGAAAATTATTTATGGGGTGCACAAGGAAGGATCCATCCCGGGTGCCAAATACTTCAGGTGCGTCCGTGACTTCTAATACTATTTTCCATTCTATGTGCACATAACGTTACAAAAATAATTGTACACTATTATCTTTATTTTCTTCGTACAATGTTTTTGAGAATTAATATCCGTTTATATTTATTAATAATACCATTTTTAGAATTAATTTAAAAAGGGTTTAATAATTTTTCCTTCCTCTTTCACACGATCTGTACATCGATCATTTTTTCATTGATAATTATGTGCATGTAACGCCTATATACTCTATTTGCCATGAACAATACCTTATTGTTCTTGATATAATAATTATCCACTTTAAAGGAGAAGACCCTCTGGCAATTATGATAAATACAACCCGTATATTTCGGTTTCTACGTCACACACAATAACAAAAGCATCACCGTTATTGTTTTCTTTCAGAGTTTCCTTCCAAACACCATTTGTTGTACATTATTCTCGGAATAATGTCTGTTGCTTTTCTGACCTGTCTTCTGCACAAGATTTGGACCCGGTAATAAGTATTGTCAACTTATTTAAAAATAAAAGTCAACATTTTGTAAATTAAAGAACAAAACATATATAGTAGGAAAAAGTGAAATGTTGTTTCTCTAAAAATGTATTCATAATGATTTTGCCTTTCATACTTTCCATATTCTCACAATTCGCACGCTTTTATTGAAGATAATAAAATTATTAAAATTTCTTGCGCGGAGAATCAGCTCACTGTAACTGTTAGAACTGCATTGTGAAAATTCGAAACAATACTAATTAACGACAAGGTTACATTAGAGCAGCAAAAACTTGTAGAGGTGTTTCGTTGTGATATCTATAATATGTAAACTGTCGAAAATTATAAAAGACCATCTGCTTACTTCGTATTTGAATAATGAGGATACAGCAGTATAGAAATTATATATATATATATATATATATATATATATATATATATATATATATATATATATATATATATATATAGTCTCGAACTGTTTGACTTGTCTTTTCTAGCTTGCGTGTAAACACAATGTCAGATAGTAGTACAGTTGATGGAGACGTAAAACTACAGGAGGAAAGACTGTCTGGAAATTACTGGACAATTGTAGGCACTACAGACGGAGAATTGCGCAGTGCCATCGAAACAGTTTCTGAACGACGCAGAGAACAACTGCTAATTGGACAAAATATGGTTTCTGCACATCATGACTCAAAACAAGTGGGACCAGATGACGTCAAAGTTAACGAAGAACTAGATGGGTATCTCAATCCAGTTCACTCGCGTCCTGTACAACTGGATGATTACATCCATCCTATTCACTCAGATGCCACCGAAACAGTTTCTCAACGACGCAGAGAACAACTGTTAATTGGACAAAATATGGTCTCTATACATAGTGAATCAAAACAACCAGTGGGACCAGGTGGCGTCAGTGTTAACGAGGAACTAGATGGGTATCTCAGTCCAGT